>CM055826.1:8833079-8871229 GCA_029582265.1 Zoroaster sp. YZ-2022
AAAATGGAGATGATGCAACCCATGCTTTATGGGTGACAATTAATTGTTTAACCTTCCAGAAACTGGCGAAACTCTCTAACGATATTTTTTCTTTGTGTTTTGTTTGTTTGTTTGTTTTTATAGAGCTCCACATTGCCTTTTCCCATGCTCGAGCCATTCTAACTTTAGGCAGCTGTCATCTAAGGCACACCGACACCACATGTATAAAAATTGAGGGTACCATTCTCCAACGATGAGATAAAACTATCGTATCGACATGAGTGTGTTGGTATTCTCATGTTTGCATACCGGTTAAATTTCATAAAAATCTGTTAACGCATTGCCGAGATCTTGGGAGGGGGGTTTGATGATCCACCCCTAAACGTATTTTTATTTATTTATTTATGTATTTATTTTTAATATACAAAATCACAACAAACCCTGGCTGCTACAGTGTTAAATTATTATTGTATTTGTGGTCGATTCCACAAAATTCTTTTATTTCTTGGTCTGACCTAGTTGCGAATGTTGTAACCGAAGACGCAGCCTGAGGGCTACGACATGCGCAACTAGGTCTGACCTGCATTACTGTGGCATTAACCATATGCACCATGTACTATGTCCACAGAAATAATGCCAAGAAACATGTATGGGTAATGGGTCCACATTGTGATTGTCTTAAGCACATTGAGTACACAGATCTAGAGTCCACATAAGTAATGCAGAGGGACCATGTCCACACTACTGCTATGCCCAGTGACAGGTGTGTCAAGTCCACACAACTTATGCAGTGCCTGTATTAGCCCCATAAATGTGGCACGGACACGCCCGCCCCCCCCCCCCCCGCGTATCCTTAGCCACAGGTTGGTCTCATTCCGCTAACGGTAGTATTTAGTAGTAATTCGAAATTCCAGGCGCTGAAATTGACGATATTTGCGACTATTTTGACAGTCTAGATACGTTCCTTACATGTTTAACTATGTAGGCGCCCAAAAAAATGGTGATTTTACTTACATTTTATATTTCCTGACATATAGGCCCGAAAAAATTACAAGACGATCGTCATTGTGCAGGTTTCAACGAGGACGGCCATCTTGAATGTATGAAGAGTGTGAACGGGAAAACAACTTGCGCGCGCAACAATTTTACGACGGCTGTTTTATGTGTGCACATACTTGCTGTATTTTAGCGCGAAGTATTCCGTTTCAGGGTTGCACGTGTTGTCGGTAGTCAGAGCATTTTGTGCTAAAACATGTGATATAAACTACTTTAAAAATCAAATATATATAATCAAAATAAATAAATAAAACATGTCCAGTTCCTGCATTCAATTATTTACTTTTCCTATAATAAGCATATATGATTGATCGAAAGCTAAGGCCACCCTCCTGATTTAATTTATATATATAATATAATATATATATATATATATATATATATATATATATATATATATATATATATATATATATATACACACCTTATTAATTTTATTTTATTTTGTTTCTGTGTGTGTGGGGGTTCTTGTTAATGGTGAAAAGAAACAAAGTAACAAAAATCCACAATATAATTCAGCACACGAAAATGTTTAAAAATACCGTTCAGTGACAGGCAGTAATGGACTGATCGAATCAAAATGAAGTGTTTCATGTTTGATGATATCGCTGATACCGGTACTAGATTGCATATTGTTGTTTAACAAAATGATAATAGTAATAGTAATAATATTATCAGTATTATTGATAATGATGGATGGCCAAAATGTTAATAATTGGGGACCGTTCCCTGTACCCATGGGTTTTATTGAGAAATTCACGACCTCAAATAGCATAGACCCAAACCACGCTTGAACCATCTTTGCAATTTGTCTGGTCCGAGTGCTCATGAGTGCAATCTTTAAGTACACATGCTAGCTTTGGCTTAAATAAACAAACAGGGGTCTACACATCTTAATTTAAGACGGTGAAATAACCAGGGGGAAGACTGTTATTAGAAAATAAACCACCTTTGTACTGGAAGTATACCGCCTTTATATTCTCACAAAACAGATAAACATGAAAAATTGTAAAAATATTACCTGTACTATATTACATAGATATTACATAGACTATATTCACAGATATTTTGTCAGATAAAACAATCATTCTGTTTTTTATATTTTTTTATATTTTTTTTTATAGATTTACAAAAATGGTGGAACCATTAATATTGTTATTATTAATAGTAATAGTAACGTAACACTATAATATTTCATATATTAAAATTATTAGTGAAATTTGTATGTTGTTTAAAATTACTATTTAAAATTAGTATTAAACTATTGTAATTAATAATAGACTATTTATTACATTATCATTTTATTTTAATGAACATTCTCTCTGTTTTATGTACAATGTAAGTACAGTTAAATAACCTGGTACATGTATATGATAGTTAAAGTGGGATGAACTTACCATGCAGTACGGTTAATTTGATGAAACTGCTCAATGTTAGTTTCTTGAAAGTTTATATCTGCGACATCACGTGGTCATCTCTCTGCGCGCTAAAATACAGCCAGTATGTGCACACATAAAACAGCCGTCGAAAAATTGTTGCGCGCACAAGTTGTTTACCCGTTCAACACTAAGGCCGTCCTCGTTGAAACTTGCACAATGACGATCGTCTTGTAATTTTTCGGGCCTATATGTCAGGAAATATAAAATGTAAGTAAAATCACCATTTTTTGGGGCGCCTAGATAGTTAAACATGTAAGGAACGTATCTAGACTGTCAAAATAGTCGCAAATATCGTCAATTTCAGCGCCTGGAATTTCGAATTACTACCGTTAGCGGAATGAGACCAACCTGTGGCTAAGGATACGCGGGGGGGGGGGGGCGTGTCCGTGCCACATTTATGGGGCAATGCCTGTATGTGTGTGCGTGTGTGGGCGAGCACTGGCAAGGTTGTGGGGACAGATAACAAAAGGGACGGCAAGACCGCCGTATCTGTGGGGACATTTTCATGTCCCCACAACATGTGTGTGCGTACGTGTGCACGTGTGCGCACGTGCGCGTACGTACGTGCGTACTTGCGCGTGCGTGCGCGTGCGCACGTGTATGTGTACGTGTGCGTGTGCGTGTACGTGTGCGTGTACGTGTGCGTGTACGTGTGCGTGTACGTGTGCGTGTACGTGTGTGCGCGTGCGCGATGTTGGCTTGATGTTGACGCAAAGTCAATGATACAAAGGCCCAACGTTGGGCCAATGTTTACGTTGGGCCAACTTTTACATTGGCCCACTGTAATATCAATTTCATATTCAAAAATATATCAATTTTGCATTAGAATGTGTTGACTTTGGACTTCCTGTTTGGACCGGAAGTAAAGGTCAGAACAGGTGATTTGAAGGTCATATATATGACACAATGAAACTTCCTCATGATCATGAAAAAATAACGTTAGTACTTGCTTTGGTTAAATTTCTGAGATTGGAAAATAATCCTTTTTTTTAAATGCCACTAGGGGCCGCTCTGAACTTTGATGTCATCAAACATACATGTATTTTTTGAGAATATAAGATGTCACTATCACTTTATTCGCAGAAGTCATTCAAATTTCCTATGATTTTTTAGATTATTATTTTTCTAAACCTGCCACAAGAGGGCACTGTGACAGGTGATGACGTCATCCTTCACATTTTTAAAAAGGTCACATGTCAATAGTAATTTCGTCCACTGAAGGCATATACATGTACCATATCCGGTTTCGACCGGAAAGAGAGGTCTGATTGGGGTCATGTGTGTGTACGAAATGTCACATAATTCAAGATCTGTAAGATGATGCAAAGATTGTGAAAATATCTTTTGTGGTCCATGAGATAGGATTTTTGGAAATATTAAAATTTGATTTGTGTATTTCGCTATTTGATGACGTCACCATGACGTCACAACTTTACCTGAAACTACATGTCGTAAATTTATTGACAACTACATGTTATGGTATAAGTATCTGTCAAGTTTGAAGGCTCTGTGAACTTTGGAACTGTTTTTTTTTTGTTCGATAAGTCTCATCGATAAGTCTCATGGAGTGTCGTGGCCGAGCGGTCTAGCTTACCGGACTCAAGTTCTGGTATTATAGCAGCAGAATGTGGGTTCGAATCCCAGCCGTGACACTTGTGTCCTTGAGCAAGACACTTAACCATAATTGCTTCTCTCCAACCAGGGGTTAAATGGGTACCTGTGAGGGCAGAGTTGGTTGATTAGCCCTATATGCGCTGTAATGGCAGCAATTGAGCTGTATACTCCCCCAGGGAGCTGAGATGGTTTCAGGAATGATTTATGAGCCTTATGAGCAGGGGTAATAATATAATGCGCTTTGAACACCACTCAGTTGGTGGATACGTGCGCTATATAAGTCCACACATTATTATTATTATTAGTATTATTATTATCGAGAAGGAGAAAGGAAAAAATAGCAGAGATTGTCAAAATTGCAATTACACAATTTAAAATAAGTAATGCCAGTAATTAAGAGATTTTGTCACAATGAATGTATTTTGACGGAATCATTTATGCTCGGGGAAACACAGGTTTACTTCCTGTTATAGTTTAAATGGCTTTGTTTTAAAATGTACACTCCCCGGTATAAGTGATATGTAAATGTTCTATGAAAACACTCTGTGCCACTGTAACAGATGCAAACTCAACTTTTCTTCAGAAATTGGGATCCTGTGGAGGATCCAAGCCTTAATTATTCATGAATTGGTCCAATCATAGCCAAGAGTTTTAACCAATCAGGTGCAGGTCGAGTACTTAGTATTCATAGCTTTTGACCAATCAGGGCATAGCTTTGCAAGCCAGTGTTGGTTTTGGAGGGAAAATGCACAGGTATGCTTCATTCTGTCACAGCTTTTTGTGCAAGCTGGATAATTTTATTTTCTGGGAAGTTACATGCTGTTTTATTTTACTTTGGAATAAAAGCTGTTGGAATTTAGTTGACAGGATCTGCACTGTCTCTTCACTGGGATTTAATTAGCTGAACCTGGAGTTATAATCCGGATGGATTTGCAGTGATTTAGCCTTTTCTATTGGAATACGTTTTGCCTGGAATTGCACAAGGGTACTATTACTAACACTACAGTAACAAAGCACTGAGTACTACAGCGGTGAATAATACATTTAAAGTTCACGGTGGAGTATAGGCCTACGTTAATGTGTATGGACTTCGGCGGCTTCAACCTTGGTTTTTTCCTGGAATTGCTGCAATTATTAATTAATACAAGGATTGGCGGCTTGGGTCGCACCAACTTTGGACTGTACATTCTCACATCGCTGTAATCTTGGAACTTAATTTATAATTACTTGGATTGGAGTTGGGGTGACAAATAGGCCTACGCTCCAGTTCATTGACATTGGAAATATTTGGCATCGACAAGAAATCTTCTGGTCTGAATAACAATGCCTCGGCGGAAAAAGGCAACCGAATCTGCTAGTGCTAAGCCGGCTAAGCGGGGACGGAAACCGAAACCGGTACCGCGATCTTCAAGAGCACTGGCACGGACCCTTTCCAGTGTGCTTCCTGCCGACCCCTGTAGCTCCCCTTCTGCGATGCCCACGTCAGTGACGTCACCCACTGTGATGCCCCCTGTAGTCCCCACTGTGACATCCAATGGTGCAGGGTCTTCTAATGCTGGTAATCCTTACAACTTTCATGTGGTGACCAATTACCAGGCTCCCTCTCAAGTACGGCAAGTAAGCAACCAACAGCACACCGACACTAGTGATAGCCACGCAAATATGACTCTAACATCTAATAATAATGGGAACACTGCCAACACAGCGGCCAGGATCACAGGAACAGTTCAAGTATCCTGAATGATCCTTCTTGTTCTAGCTTTCAACAGGCTCCGGTGGCAGGTAGTTTGGTTAACAATAACATTACTCAGAGTGGTTTTTCAGGTGAAAGGGCGGGCCTTTTAGTTGACATGGTAGATGTGTGTACACCATTGCATTCATTTTCTCCACAGCCTTTGCCAACAGTCAGTTAGGGTCCCTACTTCCTACTGCTATCAAAGAAATAATTTGGCAAGGCATGTACATTGATTTTTCACTGTTGTTTCAGGATAATTCAGCTTCTATTAATTCTTTGAGGGATACAAATTCGGAACTAGAGTTCACTTTGACTGGGAGTAGGATGGTTGTAAATCAGGCTGCTAAACCACGAAAAAAGATTGACTCCCTTGACAAGTGGCAATCTGCTTTTCACACTACATGTCAGTCTTTCTCATGAAGCATCCAAATCGTTGGGGTGAATTGCATAAATATGCAGAAACCAATTTCCTGGGTGGGGTTGGAAGGCTTACGATGAGCAATTCAGATTGCAGCAGCAATCTAACCCTGCACGTTCATGGGGTATGGTTGACACAGAGTTGTGGCTCACAGTTGCTGCGGCAGCAGTGACAAGCCATATAAACAACATCCCATCCAGTAGTTCCAATTCTTTTGGGTCACAGGGTCCAAAACTAGGCCTTTGTTTTGCTTTCAACAGTTTTAAGGGTTGTCAATTTAAGGCATGCCGTTTTCAACACAAGTGCACAAGGTGTTACCAGGGCAGTCACGGTGCACATGTGTGCCGCAGTAATTTACCACGCGCAGGGGCTCCAACCAATGGCAATAAGGGCTTCCTTCGTACATCTGCACCTAGCGTGAAAACAGCGCATGCTGCGGTTGGCAAAGCACAGGTTGGGATGGGGGTGGGATCTGGGCAACCTCATGCATTTCGTGCCCCCAACACCAATTAGGCTAGACGTACTGGGGACATGCTGGTTGGGTACCCTAATGTTTTAGATGCAGGTATTTTACAGAAAGGGTTTACTTGGTTTTTCACTTGGCTATAATGGCCTCAGGTTTGGGTTGCTGTCTGCCTTAAATCTGCAAAAGAGCTCCCACATGTTGTTTTGGAAAAAATTGAGAAAGAACAAAGCCTTGGTAGGATCTTGGGACCATATGACAGGTCTCCATTTCCCCAGTTACAATGTTCGCCTATTGGGCTAGTGCCCAAATATGAGCCCAATACTTACCGTTTGATACATCACCTTTCATTTCCAGCTGGGGGGTCTGTTAATGACTTTATTGATCGGGACAAATGTGTCGTTCGTTACGCTTCTTTTGATAAAGCAGTCGAATTAGTTCGTAACGTGGGTCAAGGGGCATGGTTGGCTAAGTCCGATATTAAATCTGCCTTTCGACTGCTCCCAGTGGCACCGACAGACTATGAGTTACTGGGTTTACATTTCAGGAAATTTTATTTCGACAAATGTTTGCCAATGGGTTGTTCAATCTCATGTGCCCTGTTTGAGAAATTTAGCACATTTCTGGAGTTTTGCATTTGTAAAGTTTCCAGGTCGTCATCTATCACTCACTACCTGGATGATTTTTTCTTTGTTGACAAATCATGGTCTAAGTGTAAACAACTGTTAGATGAGTTTTCAGCAATGAGTTCAAAACTGGGGGTCCCTCTTGCAATTGAGAAGACTGTAGGTCCATTGCAGTCAATAACTTATCTGGGGTTAGAGATTGACTCTCAGCAAATGCAGGTGCGCGTGCCACTAAGCAAAGTTATAACACTTAAAGGGAAAATAAAGCATGTGCTGGCAAAGAAAAGAGTCACTTTAGTAGAAATGCAATCATTAGTGGGTGCATTAAATTTTGTGTGTAAGGCAGTGGCTCCGGGGAGAGCTTTCCTTCGGCGTTTAATTTTATTGACAAAAGGTTTAACTAAACCTCACCACAGAGTACGTCTTTCTGTGGGGGCGAAACAGGATTTGGCAATGTGGCTGGAATTCTTAACTAATTTTAATGGCATATCTGCTTTTATCGGTGTGGAGTGGGAATCTAATCAAACGTTGGAACTGTTTACAGATGCGGCGGCAAGTATTGGTTTTTGGTGCTTTTTTCAGTGGACAGTGGACGCAGGGCCATTGGCCACCATCTGTCCTTGCCAACCCGCCATCCATTGCTTTTCTAGAATTTTATCCAATTGTTGTAGCAGTGAAATGCTGGGCTGGCCAATTAGGCAATAGGAAGGTGCGCTTTCATTCTGATAATATGGCTGTTGTGCATATAATTAATAACCAGACTTCTCAGTGCCCCAAGATCATGCACCTACTTCGAATTTTTGTACTACAGTGCCTCCAGTTTAACATTGCATTTAAGGCTGTTCATGTCCCAGGGGTGGACAATAATATTGCTGATTCTCTTTCACGTTTTCAGGTGGAGCGTTTTTATGTTGTAGCACCTCAAGCAGCACCACACATGACCCCCTTACCTTTTCTTCCCCAAGTATGGTAGGGTCAGAGATAAGGCGTTTGTTATCCTTGGCATGGGCATCAAACACTCACAAGGCGTATACCTGCGGCTGGCATGCCTTTTCCCGGTTTTTGCAGCAAAGCCAGCATGCAAACCTGTTTCCAACGTCAGTCCAAACGATTCGGGAATTTCTGGCTGGTTGTCATTGCATAACTTGGCGCCATCAACAATTACCACTTATATCACAGGGGTGGGTCACTTTCATAAAGTTCATGGTTGGCCAGACCCTACTAAGGATTTCATCATTTCCAAACTTCTTGAGGGCGCCCGTCGGGATACTCCCAAACGTGACAGTAGAGTACCAATTTCACTGCCTATTTTGTTAAACATCATTGAATCATTACCATTAGTGTGCACATCACATTATGAAAGTGCCATGTTCAAAGCGGCAATGCTCTCTGCTTTCTTTGGTTTCATGCGGGTTGGGGAGTTTACAGCAAATTCAAAACAGACTGTGCAGGAGTCCGTCCTAATAGTAGGAGACATTCGTTTCTGCTTGACTCAACAGGCAGGCCATTCAGTGGAAATTACATTCCGTTGCAGTAAGACAAATCAGTTTGGTCCCCCCAAGTCATCAAGTTAGCTGAAGCTACTGACAAAAAACTTTGCCCAGTCCAAGCATTGCATGCTTTTGTCATGATGCGCCCCAAACAACAGGGTATACTCTTTTGTCATTTTGATGGGAGTCCACTGACGAGATTTCAATTCAGTGCTGTGCTTAAACAAGCACTACTACACTTGGGGCTCATAGGGCAAAACTTCCAAACCCATTCATTTCGGATTGGGGCAGCAACAACTGCTTTTGCGTTAGGGGTTCCTTTTGTTGCATACAAGATTTGGGTCGTTGGCGTTCACAAGTAGTTCTTAGGTATATCCGCCCACATACTTTGCCTTTTGTGAAATAATTGCAATTTACAGTTTTGGCGAAATATATTTATTTGATTAGGTCCTGCAACAGTCTGGATAGTGGGTGACTCAATTGTTCGTCGTGCTCGTCAACCGCTGGATGTTCCTGTAAGGATATACTGGAAAGGCAAGGGTGGGGCTGGTTTGTGTGATCTCCCTGATTTGCTGCACTCTATGAGGTCTCGATACCCGGATATTATAATTATTCATATTGGTACGAACGACATGGTCTGTACAGACATGTTCCAAATGAGGCAGCGCATTGCCTATTTCATGCAATTTTGTCATCACAATTACCCCCATACTACGCTGGTGTGGTCAGCTATTCTGCCACGCCTATTTTACTTTGGGGCAAATGATCAAGAGGCCATGGAACATGTCCGCCGGTCAGTTAACAGGTGGGCGCGTTCTCGTTGCAGGTTGTTTGGGGCTTCATTCTTACCCCATGACAAATTTCACTGGAGGAATCATGCACTATTTTTATACGATGGGGTCCACCTCAGTGTTGCAGGTACTAATTTTCTCCTGTCTGATTTTGTCTCATGCATTGCATCACACATTCAGTGTTAAAGATTTGACTCCAGTGTATTGGTTACATTCATTGAGTGGTGGGCTCTTCTTCCTGTTGGGGCGTGCTGTGCACGTGTGGCGTCTTTAACAGGATTCGAAGACAGCCAACTCCTAATACACACATGATTTTACATGTGTCATTAGTGTTATGGTTATTGTTACTGATATTGTTACTGATATTGATAGTGTTTTGTAATACACTGTGATTTTAACTTATGTACCTCAGGGGGTGGGATGTGCTGTATCTTCCATAGCACAAACATGGCTGTCCCCCACAGATTTTGACCATATAATTTGGTTCTGGTCTGATTAGCCCTGGGCCTGGGTGCCCATTCATTAATGGTTGGCCTGGGTGCCAAATGATAGTTACGTACATGTACGTTGGACCTGGGTGTCCATTGTATCTGGTTGTTTCTTTGGGCCTGTTAGCCCAATGTTTTTGATGCCAGCTTGCCCAAATCAATTCGGTATCTGGCGAATAAGTTTATAATACAACTTATTACTTTAAGCTGTGGCGAAACCTCACAAAGTTGTGTCTTGAGTTTCATCCATTAATGAGTCCGAGTATAAATGCCTAAATGAATGTCACAACGGTTTCGTCTGCTAGTTTAAAAGAGGGCGCTATGCACATTTGTCCAACCGCTAAATGTGCATAGCGCCCTCTTTAGTTTGAATTATTGGCGAAGGAAACAGCACCGCCTAATTTGTTTATTAACCTTTAAAGTTGTATCGTAAACTACTTTTTATTCTCATATATTAAGTTTTGGTCACGTGATTAAGATGAAACTTTTCAGTTGTCTTCATATTGACATACATGTAGATTGTTTATATTCTAAATTTGACAAAAAATTCTGATCTATAATTTTTGAGATAGAGAAATAATTTTTTTTGACCTGTTTTAATTTTCCGTAGTGACGTGTAGAAATGACGTCATTGATCATAGTTTTGATATGTATATATTTCAAAGAATATTTCATACACAGGAACCATGTCAAAATTCCCATTCACATTGCCTCCAAATCTCAACACGAGGCCTGATTTTTCATGAAATAAATATCTTGGAATAATTTGAAGTATACATATGTCCATCATCATCCATACGTTCTCCACCTTACTGAGTAGGTAAGATTACATTATATACTAGCTTTAACACCCTATTTTATTTTCCCCCCAGATTTGTCAAGTTATACATCAAATTGAAGCTATGAGATATGACCTTTTAAAATTTGCAAAATCGTTACTTCGTGTGCCACTAATTTGACCATCAAACTGATCAAAGCATACATGGTAACTCATTTCACAAGAATTACAAGCTATTAACCCTAACCTTCCAAATTCAACCAAAATCAACCGGAGGTTTGGTTGATTTTGGTTGATTTTGGAAGGTTAGAAAATGTTTCGAGGTTGATTAACGCTGTGGTACTATGCTACCTGCGAAGCCAGGCACCATGCAAAACAGAACACCGGTTGATTTTGTAAGATTTAGGCAGTGGGCACCACACAAAATAGAACACCGGTTGATTTTGGAGGATTTTGGAAGGTTTCTAGAAAATGAGCCTAGGGGCTTAGGGTTAATGTAAGGAATTCAATTGTGTTTTTTGTTTTCTAATAGGTCATTTAGTTCCTGAGATACTGCCTGTTGAACTTGGAAAAGTTGTGAGATTTAAGCAATACGTTAGAAATTAACAAGTGTGACTTGGAAGACTATGTTTTTATTTTAAATTTGATGTTTTGTGGTCAGAATATAAAAATAAAAATAAATGAAAGACAAGAGTTACCTCAGGAGGTATGAGTTTTCATAATATATGATAAAAATAACATATAATGTGCTATATTGAATACATTAACTTCTGGTTCAGTCATCCAATATAATTTTAAATTCTTCCAACCGTAAGTTCCGGTTCAATCATGTGAAGTCATACACAAAAATTTTCCTTATAATATGGGTGCCAATTGTGCCAAATTTTGTAAAATTCAAATTTTTTCTCAAAATAGCAAAAATATACATAACAGAATGGTGATTCAGAATATTTCTTCACTTAAACATTTCTGGTTTCGAAAGAAAGGAGAGGTCAGATTAGGGTCATGTCTGCGAACGAAATAGTTCAAGGTCTTTAAACGATGAAAATGTACAAACAATTTCTGTACAAAAATTCTGTACAACAATTTTGAATTAACCTCTTGTGGTTGTTGAGATATGATTTTTTTAAATATTAAACTTTGATTTATCGTAATTCGATATCTGATGACCTAATAATGACGTCACAAATTATGTGAAGTTTGAAAGTATGTGTTTTTTGTAGACAATCGATGGGGAGAAGGGGGAGAAGGGGGAGAAGGAGAAGAAAAAAAAACTAGATATAAGTTTTTGTCACAACAAAAACAAGGTGTTCGGTTGAAGTTAAAATGGTTACGTCAGCAATTCGTGTTGGAGAAGTCAAATGTTAACGTCTGTTGAAGTTCTCGCGAGAAGTTTATTTGAATACAATACAATACTGAATTTAGAAATTATTTTAATATTAAACTTTGACTTCCAGTTTGGACAGGAAGTAAAGGTCAAATTGGGGTCATGTTTTTGTAAATACTTTTGACAATTAACTATCTGTACAATGGTGCAAAAACTGTGAATTTACCTCTTGTGGTTGTTGAGATATGATTTTTTTTAAATATTAAACTTTCACTTCCGGTTTGGACGGGAAGTAAGGTCAAATTGGGGTATAAATATTTTTTGACAATTAACGATCTGTACAATGGTACAACATTTTTTAATTTACTTCTTGTGGTTGTTGAGATATTTTTTTTTAATATTAAATGTTTGACTTCCGGTTTGGACAGGAAGTAAGGTCAAATTGGGGTCACCTTTGTGTAAATATTTTTTGACAATTAACAATCTATACAATGGTGCAAAAATTGTGAATTTACCTGTTGTGGTTGTTGAGATATGATTTTTTTAAATATTAAACTTTCACTTCCGGTTTGGACAGGAAGTAAGGTCAAATTGGGGTATAAATATTTTTTGACAATTAACGATCTGTACAATGGTACAACATTTTTTAATTTACTTCTTGTGGTTGTTGAGATATTTTGTTTTAATATTAAATGTTTGACTTCCGGTTTGGACAGTAAGTAAGGTCAAATTGGGGTCACCTTTGTGTAAATATTTTTCGACAATTAACAATCTATACAATGGTACAATAAATGTCAATTTACCTCTTGTTGTTGAGATAAGATTTTTGTAAATATTAAACTTTGACTTCCGGTTTGGACAGGAAGTAAGGTCAAATTGGGGCCATCTTTTTGTAAATATTTTTTGGCAATTAACGATCTGTACAATGGTACAAACATTGTTAATTTCCCTCTTGTGGTTGTTGAGATATGATTTTTTTAAATATTAAACTTTTCATTCCGGTTTGGACAGGAAGTAAGGTCAAAATGTGGTCACCTTTTTGTAAATATTTTTTGACAATTAACGATCTGTACAATGGTACAAAAATTTAGAATTTACCTCTTGTGGTTGTTGAGATATGATTTTTTTTTAATATTAAACTTTGATTTATCGTAATTCGATATCTGATGACCTAATAATGACGTCACAAATTATGTTTCATCTACGTGTTATGTTCTAAGGATATGCCAAGTTTCAAGTTCATGTGAAGTTGGCAAGTATGTGTTTTTTTGTAGACAGTCTATGGGGAGAAGAAGCAGAAGTAGAAAACTAGACGGCAGTGTTTGTGATAATACAAACACATAGGTGTTCGAGTTTTGTCAGGGCAGTGATGACGACGTCAGAATGTTTTTAAAAGAAACTTTGCATCATTATTTGTTTTAATATTAAACTTTGACTTCCGGTTTAGACAGTAAGTAAAGGTCAAATTGGGTCATGTTTTTGTAAACATTTTTGACAATTAACAATCTGTACAATAGTGGAAAGATTGTGAATTTACCCCTTGTGGTTGTTGAGATATGAATTTTTTAAATATTAAACTTTGACTTCCGGTTTGGACAGGAAGTAAGGTCAAATTGGGGTCACCTTTGTGTATATATTTTTCGACAATTAACAGTCTATACAATGGTACAAAAATGTCAATTTACCTCTTGTGGTTGTTGAGATATGATTTTTTAATATTAAACTTTGACTTCCGGTTTGGACAGGAAGTAAGGTCAAATTAGTCACCTTTTGTAAATATTTTTTGACAATTAACGATCTGTGCAATGGTACAAAAATTGTGAATTTACCTCTTGTAGTTGTTGAGATGATTTTTTTAAATATTAAACTTTGACTTCCGGTTTGGACAGGAAGTAAGGTCAAATTGGGATCACCTTTGTGTAAATATTTTTCGACAATTAACAATCTATACAATGATACCAAAAATGTCAATTTACCTCTTGTGGTTGTGGAGATATGATTTTTTTAAACATTAAACTTTGACTTCCGGTTTGGACAGGAAGTTAGGTCAAATTGGGGTCACCTTTGTGTAAATATTTTTTGACAATTAACAATCTGTACAATGGTGCAAAAACTGTCAATTTACCTGTTGTGGTTGTTGAGATATGATTTTTACATGCATACATAATGAGCACGACCAGAGCTGATTTACATTCACCAACAGAGGGCGCACTTTTTTAGCGTTGAAAAAGCTGTGTAGATCTTTAATTTACAACGTAATCAAAACGTGTTAACTAATAAAGAATGATTGATCGAAATTCGATATCTGATGACCTAATAATGACGTCACAAATTATGTTTCATCTACGTGTTATGTTCTAAGTATGTGCCAAGTTTCAAGTTCATATGAAGTTTGCAAGTATGTGTTTTTTTGTAGACAATCGATCCGGAAAAGAAGAAAAATAAAAATAAACTAGATATAAGTTTTTGTCATAACAAAAACAAGGTGTTCGGTTGAAGTTAAAATGGTTACGTCATAAATTCGAAGTGTTGGAGAAGTCAAATGTTAACGTCTGTTGAAGTTCTCGCGAGAAGTTTATTTGAATACAATACAATACTGAATTTAGAAATTATTTTAATATTAAACTTTGACTTCCGGTTTGGACAGGAAGTAAGGTCAAATTGGGGTCACCTTTGTGTAAATACTTTTGACAATTAACAATATGTACAATGGTACAAAATGTCAATTTACCTCCTGTGGTTGTTGAGATATGATTTTTTAAATATTAACTTTCACTTCCGGTTTGGACAGGAAGTAAGCTCAAATTGGGTATAAATATTTTTGACAATTAACGATCTGTACAATGGTACAACAATTTTTAATTTACCTCTTGTGGTTGTTGAGATACGATTTTTAAATATTAAACTTTGACTTCCGGTTTGGACAGGAAGTAAAGGTCAAATTGGGGTCATGTTTTGTAAATATTTTGACAATTAACAATCTGTACAATGGTGCAAAAATGTTAATTTACCTCTTGTTGTTGTTGAGATATGATTTTTAAATATTAAACTTTGACTTCCGGTTTGGACAGGAAGTAAGGTCAAATTAGTCACTTTTTCTAAATATTATTTGACAATTTACGATCTGTACAATAGTGAAAGAATTGTGAATTTCTCTCTTGTGGTTGTTGAGATATGATTTTTTTAAATATTTAACTTTGACTTCCGGTTTGGACAGGAAGTAAAGGTCAAATTGGGGTCACCTTTTTGAAAATATTTTTTGACAATTAACGATCTGTACAATGTGAAAGAATTTTGAATTTATCTCTTGTGGTTGTTGAGATATGATTTTTTTAAATATTAAATGCTTGACTTCCGGTTTGGACAGGAAGTAAGGTCAAATTGGTGTCATCTTTTTGTAAATATCTTTTGACAATTAACGGTCTGTACAATGGTATAAAAATTGTGAATTTACCTGTTTTGGTTGTTGAGATGATTTTTTTTAAATATGAAACTTTGACTTCCGGTTTGGACAGGAAGTAAGGTCAAATTGGGGTCACCTTTGTGTAGATATTTTTCGACAATTAACAGTCTATACAATGGTACAAAAAATGTCAATTTACCTCTTGTGGTTGTTGAGATATGATTTTTTAATATTAAACTTTGACTTCGGTTTGGACAGGAAAAGTAAGGTCAAATTAGTCACCTTTTGTAAATATTTATTGACAATTAACGATCTGTGCAATGGTACAAAAATTGTGAATTTACCTCTTGTAGTTGTTGAGATATGATTTTTAAATATTAAACTTTGACTCCGGTTTGGACAGGAAGTAAGGTCAAATTGGGATCACCTTTGTGTAAATATTTTTCGACAATTAACAATCTATACAATGATACAAAAAATGTCAATTTACCTCTTGTGGTTGTGGAGATATGATTTTGTTAAACATTAAACTTTGACTTCCGGTTTGGACAGGAAGTAAGGTCAAATTGGGGTCACCTTTGTGTAAATATTTTTTGACAATTAACAATCTGTACAATGATACAAAAATGTCAATTTACCTCTTGTGGTTGTGGAGATATGATTTTTTAAACATTAAACTTTGACTTCCGGTTTGGACAGGAAGTAAGATCAAATTGGGGTCACCTTTGTGTAAATATTTTTGACAATTAACAATCTATACAATGATACAAAAATGTCAATTTACCTCTTGTGGTTGTGGAGATATGATTTTTTAAACATTAAACTTTGACTTCCGGTTTGGACAGGAAGTAAGGTCAAATTGGGGTCACCTTTGTGTAAATATTTTTGACAATTAACAATCTGTACAATGGTGCAAAACTGTCAATTTACCTGTTGTGGTTGTTGAGATATGATTTTCACGTGCATACATAATTAGCACGACCAGAGCTGATTTACATTCACCAAATTACGTGCATACATAATTAGCACGACCAGAGCTGATTTACATTCACCAACAGAGGGCGCACTTTTTTAGCGTTGAAAAAGCCGTGTAGATCTTTCATTTGCAACGTAATCAAAACGTTTTAACTAATAAAGAACGATTGATCGAAATTCGATATCTGATGACCTAATAATGACGTTACAAATTATGTTTCATCTACGTGTTATGTTCTAAGTATGTGCCACGTTTCAAGTTCATATGAAGTTTGCAAGTATGTGTTTTTTTGTAGACAATCGATCCGGAAAAGGAGAAAAAAAAAACGAACAAAAACTAGATATAAGTTTTTGTCACAACAAAAACAAGGTGTTCGGTTGAAGTTAAAATGGTTACGTCATCAATTCGAAGTGTTGGAGAAGTCAAATGTTAACGTCTGTTGAAGTTCTCGCGAGAAGTTTATTTGAATACAATACAATACTGAATTTAGAAATTATTTTAATATTAAACTTTGACTTCCGGTTTGGACAGGAAGTAAGGTCAAATTGGGGTCACCTTTGTGTAAATACTTTTGACAATTAACAATCTGTACAATGGTACAAAAATGTCAATTTACCTCCTGTGGTTGTTGAGATATGATTTTTAAATATAAACTTTCCGGTTTGGACAGGAAGTAAGGTCAAATGGGTATAAATATTTTTGACAATTAACGATCTGTATAATGGTACAAAATTTGTGAATTTTACCTCATGTGGTTGTTGAGATATGATTTTTGAAAATATTAAACTTTGACTTCCGGTTTGGACAGGAAGTAAGGTCAAATTAGGTCACACTTTTGTACATATTTTTCGACAATTAACAATCTGTATAATGGTTCAAAATTGTGAATTTACCTCTTGTGGTTGTTGAGATATGATTTTTTAAATATTAAACTTTGACTTCGGTTTGGACAGGAAGTAAGGTCAAATTAGGCTCACCTTTTTGTAAATATTTTTCGACAATTAACGATCTGTACAATGGTACAAAAATTGTGAATTTAGCTCTTGTGGTTGTTGAGATATGATTTTTTTAAATGTTAAACTTTGACTTCCGGTTTGGACAGGAAGTAAGGTCAAATTGGGGTCACCTTTGTGTACATATTTTTCGACAATTAACAATCTGTATAATGGTACAACAATTTTGAATTTACCTCTTGTGGTTGTTGAGATATTATTTTTTGTAAATATTAAACTTTGACTTCCGGTTTGGACAGGAAGTAAGGTCAAATTGGGGTCACCTTTTTGTAAATATTTTGTGACAATTAACGATCTGTACAATGGTACAAAAATTGTGAATTTACCTCTTGTGGTTGTTGAGATATGATTTTTTTTAATGTTAAACTTTGACTTCCGGTTTGGACAGGAAGTAAGGTCAAATTGGGTGTTTTTGTAAATATTTTCGACAATTAACAATCTATACAATAGTGCAAAAATGTCCATTTACCTGTTGTGGTTGTTGAGATATGATTTTTTTAATATTAAACTTTGACTTCCGGTTTGGGACAGGAAGTAAGGTAAAATCGGTCTGTACAATGTTACAAAAATTGTGAATTTACCTCTTGTGGTTGTTGAGATGTTTTTTTTTTTAAATATTAAACTTTGACTTCCGCTTTGGACAGGAAGTAAGGTCAAATTGGGGTCATCTTTTAGTAAATATTTTTTGACAATTAACGATCTGTACAATGGTACAAACATTGTGAATGCAGTAAATCACTAGTTAATGTTAATTTGTGCACAAACTGAAGATTTTGGAGCCACAAAAATTACAAAATATGGCATAAAATTTCTTCTGAAAATTGCCATAACCTTAACAACTGAATTTTCCTATCCTTATTTATATTCTAAATACATTTGGTGACATCTGTTCATATTTTGTTAGAAAACTGGAGTTGTTTACTGTCCAAAGTATGTTCACGTAGCCCCTACGTAGGCCTAACTAACTAGTAACGTTAAGTTAAACAGGTACAATGCAACCACGAACTCTGTAGTCCCTCTAAAGAAATGGCCTTTCTTCTATAAAAACACGAAGATAAATACAGGAAATCCTCTTAAAAATTAAATTCAAGATACCTACCCTTTATGACTGTATCTGTGTTGGCGATCCATTTGTACACGAAATAGAGTAACACACTGTAACAAACAGTGCGTTGATTCGATTGTACATGGAGCCCTCCATTGTAACCAAAGATCGTTGCAATCCATTTTCACACCTAATTCCAAGACCTAACACTAACAGCGCCGATTGTACATGGAGCTCCATTGTAACCAAAGATCGTGCAGCGCCCGCATACATGTAGTTGCTTGATTCATGCAACGAAGTGAAACGCTTTAGCTAATATCTTTTGATTTATCGAAATTCGATATCTGATGACCTAATAATGACGTAACAAATTATGTTTCATCTACGTGTTATGTTCTAAGTATATGCCAAGTTTCAAGTTCATATGAAGTTTGCAAGTATGTGTTTTTTTGTAGACAATCGATCCGGAAAAGAAGAAGAAGAAGAAGAAGAAGGAGAAGAAAAATTAAAAAAAAAAAAAAAAAAAACCGAACAATAACAATAGGTGTTTCGGGCGCATACCCGAACACCTAACAATAGGTGTTTCGCGCTGTAGCTCGAACACCTAAAAACCCGAACAATAACAATAGGTGTTTCGCGCTGTAGCTCGAACACCTAACTAGAGCTGAAGTGTTTGTTTGAACAAACACTAGGTGTTCGGGAGAAAGTAAAGGTAATCAAGCATCTCCTTATTGTGACATGCTTATAAACTGTCTGTTTTCACCTATACTGCAAATAATTTAAAAATAATTTATAAAATTTGAAAACAAATTCTACATTGATTTTTACATTTTCAAGGTTGTACACATGATTGGCAAAATGTCTGTAGCTGCATCCATATTACAGAATTACAACCTAAATATCAGATGCCATTTTGTACATAAATTGTTAGACATTGAAATAATTAAAGAGTTGTATGGGTGCTTGTAAATTTTAACTGTCTGTTGGGTTTCATGACTTGACTTTTGTGGTTACACACTTGATCCCACACCCCCACAATCGATTGGAACCACTTTGTTGACCTGTTTAACCTACTTGTAACCAATCTAGAAATTAGATAGTGTACATGGTCTTACGCATGTAACAAGTGAAATGACTTCAGTGTAAATGAACCCAACCATGATCCTTTGTTGACAACAAAACAGAATCAATCTGCATTTATAATAAACGTACGCTCTGTATGTACGATTTAGTGACAGTTCAGAATGGGTGACATTCAGAGGTTGACATTGGAATCGGTAATTTTAGAATAAAATGTCTGCCCCTCCCCCCAAGTTCTTGGTGATGGCATACTGCCACTGGTGATGAACCAACACATTTGTTTTCTAAAATTCTATCATTGCAGCACTATAGAATCCAAGAACTAGGGAAGGGGAGGGGCAAACAAGCAATAACAGTATAAGGGGCCCAAATTACCAATTCCATTGACTGACGCTTCATTATGTAAAAAATCATACCCAGCATAAATTCTGCATATCTGAAGTTGCAAGATGTTGAAAATAGAGGTAAGATTTAAATAAATGTTTAACTGACATGGATTGGAAAGGTACACCCCTTCTCTTGGACTGAGATGCCAGTACTGCTATAGCAAAAAATAATAACAAATTATACTAAACCTTCATTTTTTTCTTTTTTATAGATTGGAATTTTTTAATTGGAAATGAAAGACGATTCATTTAGAAATTACATATTTCATATCTTTTAGCTTGTTTGATTCGTGGGCAATGACAGAAATTTTCAATATAAACGACTTTTCAGTCCTAAAATACGGGTCGTGGTGCTTACGTGAATCTACACAGTCTTGGCGACTAGTCTGCATCATGTGTGCATAGTCGCATTATAAGCGGCTGCGTATGTACCGTACACACATACATACAAATCGCGCCAATATTGAGCACAGTAATAATCACAGTACATATACAACACACACGTTGAGTACATGTATTTTACATACAATACATTCACGTTAATGAACAGTTCTTCATTGTTACATCAAATATCTAGAAAATCTTTCCTTGGTCCAGTAGTTCAGGGCCTATTTACTTACACTTTGGGGTCCATGATTGATTTATAGGTTTTTAGATTTACCATTGTTGTAACTGCCCTTTACAGCAATTTCATGGTACAGTTTTACACATACAATAAATAAGTCATGGGAGTACTTTGGATTCACATCTTCTTACATTTATTTCAATTTTTCTTTCCTAACTTTCAGTTCTTTTGTTTTTACTATCACAAAAATAGTAATTTTTAAAAAGGAATCACAGCCCTATAATAATTTCTCTGGCAACATTGTCACATATTAATTTTGAAATGTTTGGTAGAGATGGGTACAATCTTTATATTCACATGTCATATCTGTCTTTGTTTACCTCAGTCTAGTCTGCAGTCTTTATGCGAACATAACTTTCAGGTACTGAACAGTGCATAAAAACCCTTTATTTTCAAATAATACATCATAAATTAACCTGGCTATGCAAGTTTAATCACATTAAGTCAGCTTACGTTTTTGATACCACAAAAGTTGTTTCACCCAGCCCACACAAAACAAGTTCATGGGTATACCTATATACTAAGCAGCACTGATATTAGGCCTAGGTGAGTACACAGAAAAATATTTTCAAGAATATTTTGAATCATAACAATGATGTACTGATGAACAGTGTTTAGCTCCAAAAGGACGATTAACTTGAACGTCATAGTGCACTGATTTAGGACAGGTTTAGTTCAAATGTTTGCAGATGTACGCCGACATCAGATTTATCATTCACATCCTCTTTACAGAAATCCCGCAATAGTACGGATATTGTTCAGTTTTTCCTACACTCAAGATATTACAATTGTTCAACTCCTTGACTCCATGCTGTTTTGACACAGACATTGTACCCTGATTTACTGAATTTACTGAAGTTTCTCTGGAATCAACATTGGCCCAAAGCTACATTTACATGTATGTATAAAAGTAGAAATGGTTCTACTGGAGGTGCCATAAGGTGGCAAGCTGGTACATACTGAATTCAACATGGCAGGACGTGAAGTTCACGGAATGAAAGATCCTCTGCAAAAGTTGTTAAGCATCATGCAGTGCCATCACACCACCACAATACCAGGAATAAGGGCATGCATAAAGATCTGTCAAACATAAGAAAAAAACATTGTTTTACACATATGTACATGTACATGTATGTATACATACACATGGGATGCACTACTTATTTGTGGTTTTTCATTGTTACATCAAATCTCTAGAAAATCTTTCATCGGTCAAATAGTTCAGGGCCTTATTTACTTACATTTTGGGGTCCATGTATCTAAAAATGCAATATAAAAATAAAGGGAATGTACAACATTGGTATATGGTAGTTCACACATCCTTGTAAAAAATATAAACAAAAACTGTTACATGTTTTTTCCGTTTTTGACAACGATTCCTCTTTTCTCTAACATGAAAACCAAATCATTTCTCAGGATGATTGATTTATAGGTTTTTAGATTTACCGTTGTTGTAACTTCCCTTTACAGCAATTTCATGGTACGGTTTTACACATACACAAAGAGTTTGCTATTTCTAACCCATTGCCGGACTGTTTCCTAATATGACATAACTCTTACCTTTGCAGCTAATCCTACTGTTTGCAATGTTCCCATACAGTGATCAAACCATCGCCACACCAGAATTGAGGGAGTTCCATCTAGGAAGATTAGCTGTGAAAAGAAAATTAAACTCAAAATAAGCATGTTTTATTTTGTTGTATTCAAAACCATTTCATGATTTCATGTGATCACAAATTCTGAAAAGTATCATAAATGATACTTGTTAAATTTCATGATTAAGCAAGACTAATTACGGAGACACCAAGTGAAAATCACTATTGAGAAGTAAATCCTGAGGACGATCAGAGCATACAGATCAAAAAGTCCACATGTAACCTCTACTTCTTTTCAGAACTAATTACTACTCACTAGCGTATTCCACATGGTGTCACTGCAATTAGTCTTACTTATCTTCTTCACCATGCAAAGCTACAAGTTTTCCCTAAATGTCATGATTGTTGTAAATATTATTAGTGTCAACCAAAATTATTTAAAATGTACCTTTGCTAATAAACTCTGACTTGTCTGAGAATATTGCGACATACATAATTTACAAAGTACCTGCAATGTATTAATACATGCATGACATTGGTAGACATGTCCAGCTGTACTAATGTTTTTAATGTTTTCAGCCCTTAAACATTGTTGTTCACTGTTCAGACTATTTATTTGTTTGTTTAAATTAATCAATTATTTAATTTCACAGAGCTAACATTCATTAGATATTATTACACTGAGTACATCCTATTGATAACACATCTAACGTTAGCATATGTTTTGTTTAAATTCAACTAATTGTACTCATGCCTAGGCTTCACTCTCCTAACGTTACACTTACAGACTATTTACCACCACATAGGCACTAGTCTAAGTATTTCAAAAGAGTCATGGAGGAAAACCCACGTAATAATTTTAAGCATACTTTATTTACATAAAACCGGTGCCGCTAAATTTAGTACCAACGTTTAAAGTACTAGTACCATTCACTGGCGCCCATACCGTATACATTACTGACTGACTGTCATCAACCCTATGCAATGCTGTATGCATCAACCAACGCGTTACAACACATCTGACATGTCTGAAGCCGGTTAAAAAATTTTATTTTAAATCAAAGATTCTCGTAAATTTGTCATTGCCCAGACTTACCTCCAATTATGTGTATAATAATGTCTGTTTTCAACGATGAAACATCCACTGGTGATAGGAAAAATTCAGAAAATAGTGAAAAAACTCGCTTTTGTGGGAAGGTTTTACCGCAGGTCTGCATGCACCCAACTGTTGAAACATGTGGCAGTTAATCGATTCAACGACCTCGAAAAGAGCTATTAATAAAGTGACCTTTTCAGAATAAATAGATTATGCTGACATAAAAAAAAAAAAAAACTAAAAGGATTTTAGTCAATCACATAATACATTATGCTAAACGATTGATCAGAAACACAATTTTTCAAGGGGTCACGATAGCCGAGTCAATTGCATTTCCGAAGCGTAAATGTTCAATTCCTTAAACATGCATACATAATGAGCACGACCAGAGCTGATTTAGATTCACCAACAGAGGTGAAACGTAAGTGAAACGTTTTAGATATTAGTTTGATCCATCGAAAATCGATATCTGATGACCTAATCATGACGTTACAACTCTAGTTTCATCTACGTGTTATGTTCTAAGTATATGTCAAGTTTGAAGTTCATGTGAAGTTTGCAAGTATGTATTTTTTGTAGACAGTCTATCCGGAAAAGAAGGAGAAGAAGAAAAAAAAAAGAAAAAAAAACGAACAAAAACAATAGGTGTTTCGGGTACCGGGTACCCGAACACCTAAAAAGAAAAAACTAGTGATTGGTGTTTGTATTGACAAACACTAGGTGTTCGGGAAAGGTAAAGGTCAAATTGGGGTAAAGTTTGTTTAAATATTTTTGGACAATTAACGATTTGTACAATGGTTGAATGATAGTGAATTTACCTGTTGTGGATGATTTTTTTTAAATATTAAACTTTCACTTCCAGTTTGGACAGGAAGTAAAGGTCAAATTGGGGTCACCTTTTTAAAAATATTTTTTGACAAGTAACGCTCTGTACAACGGTGCAAATTTTTTTAATTTTACCTCTTGTGGTTGTTGAGACACGATTTTTGTTAATATTAAACTTTGACTTCCGGTTTGGACAGGAAGTAAAGGTCAAATTGGGGTCACCTTTTTGTAAATATTTTTGACAATTAACGATCAGTACAACGGTTCAAAACATTTAATTTACCTCTTGTGGTTGTTGATATATGATTTTTTAATATTAAACTTTGACTTCCAGTTTGGACAGTAAGCAAGTCAAATTGCGGTCACCTTTTGTAAATATTTGTTGAAAATTAACATCTGTACAATGGTACAACAATTGTGAATATACCCTTCTGGTTGTTGAGATATGATTTTTTAATTATTAAACTTTGATTTATCGTAATTCGATATCTGATGACCTAATAATGACGTCACAAATTATGTTTCAACTACATGTTAAGTATATGCCAAGTTCATCTGAAGTTTGCAAGTATGTGTTTTTGTAGACAATCGATCTGTATGACGGAGACAAATATTTTACACAAGGTGACTCCAATTTGACCTTTACTTTCTGTCCAAACTAATGTCAAACTCAAACAATTTCCTCATCAGTAATATCACATATTTCACACTCTTATTTTCATAAAAATACAATTTCTTTCTGAGTAAATCAGGAAATATAGGTGAAATAAAATACTGTATCATCACAGCTTGATCATTACACATTTTTGGCCCCGAGGTGAGGTGTGTGCAGGTCTTGTACAATACAATGACATATTTGATCAAGTGTTATAATATTTAAACGTTTGGTTCAGTTTTTTTAAACAATACTTATAGGGAAGAGACAGCACAATATAATTTGAAGGATAACTGTAAAATAAAAAGAAACAAACAGTACTGAAATATGATCTTCTGATTGTTACATGTATATGTATTTATGTGTCATTAACTGTTGAAAATACATTTTCCTAAAATAGTAATGTTAAAGTTATTGTTTAAAGGTGGCAATATCTTCACGATCAACAGGGCATGGAATCGGAGTTCAAGTTCTAGTTTAACTCAGTGACTGAAAATAATACTCACATGATAAGGTCATATTCGCGTGGCTGCTGCATAAATGAGCCAGTAATTGTAGTCACTATGTTTGTCTTAAACTAGGACACCAATTCCATGCCCATTTGTAGAAAGTCTGTTCTGATTGTGACGATACTGTCTGTTTAACCAATTGTGTTTATGGGATTGATGGTCAATACTATCCCAATGCGAGCATACAAATAAATAGGAACTTTAATTGGTGATTCTGGCAAAAGGTATTCAAGGCTGACAAACCCATGCAATGAAGATTGGGTGGGGGATGTTTACTATGTTTATATGGCCCAACTGCCAGTGATTCACTGTCGGCAATATACATTTTACTAGATCACCAACAGATATTGCTTAATAATTACATTTGTGAGGATGTTTGGGTCCAGTCAAAAAATAATAAGAATTCCTCAGTACTATTTTGTTCTAACATGTTAAAGAAATTCCTAGAAAGACCTAGATATGTCTTGAGGTCCTGAAAAACAATTCCCTTGAGGGTAAAGACTGCCACAGATAGGATAAGTCCATATAAAATAATTTGAATAATACATTAACTCCTTTGATGAATGGATGAACTCAAATACTGGCCATTGGATCACAAAGTTACACAGACTCTAACACACCTTGTAGCAGTAGCACAAATGGATATCATTGATCTGAAATATAAACGAATCATGTAAAAACAATATTAAATGTTTTCAAAGAGGGATGAAGAATAATGGGTCATGCTAACAAACACATAACTTAGAATGCCCTTATATGTTATTATCAGGATGATGGATTGATGTAACTTCAGAAAAATGATCCTTCAGAACACTGCCTTTAAGTTACTATAGTGTAGCTAAATTAACTTCTGTACTTACTACCAACGCGTATTCACGGATGTCAACCCATACGCATGCCAGTAAATATTCAGTAATAAATATTTTCCGGTTGAGTTGACTAAAATAAGTGTGAATTGGTAGAAATACGCGGTATGCATACGAAGTTGACCTGTTTCACTCCAGGCACGGCACATGTGATACCATTGCCACACTAAGGTTTTAACATTAACCATGGTTTTATGTAATGAATATCTATAAAATTATACTAAAATGAACATACATCTATAAAAATGTGAAAGTTCGTACATTCAAACGAAACCAAGTAATGAAGACCACTTCCATTAATTGTACGGATTCTCAAATGATCTGTTAACGTGAAGATGTTAAACCATACCATCATGTAACCTACAAACTGAAGATTGTTGATGACTTGAACAGTTACGATACTGCATTTGGATGTGGTGTCAACGCTGTCTCGGGGTGCTGTAGGCTGGAACTTAGTGAGCCATGATGTATTGGAGTCAACATGCTGTAAAAAATAACAGGAAAGTTTTATAAGTACATGGACCAAGAATAAAGTATTTGAAATTTCAGAGAAGTTGTAATTTATGTGAATGAGGAAAATAATACATCACAGTGAACATGCTGTACAAAATAGTAAGAAGGTTTTACAAGTACATGGACCAAGAATAAAGTATTTGAAAATTCAGAGAAGTTCTAATTTATAATATGAATGGGGAAAACAGTGTATAATTTTGGAGTAGGTCCCTAGCTGGAGCATTGACATTGAAAAGGGCATTGGTTGTTTTCAAAATTGCACACAATTATTCTTGACAATGTGTAATTAATTAAAGAAATTTTCTTGCATGAAACTCACATCAAAAGAGAAAGGTATTTAAGGAAATTGCCGAGTCTCATAATTTCATGTGAGAGATGTCTGAGAGAGGCCTCCCCAGGGAGCAGGTGTGTCATGAATATTGTGCATTTTTCCTGTGAAATAATTGTCTATGTAAGTTGATTTGTATCTAAGAAGGGTAAAAAATTTAGGGAAAGTGCAGTAAACAATCACTACTTGACATTAATTTGTGCACAAACTGAAGATTTTTTGGAGAAAACATAAATTACAAAATATGGCATAAAATTTCAACTGAAAAATTGCCATAACCTAAACAACTGAATTTTCCTATCCTTATTTACATTCTATTTCTAAATACATTTTAGTGACATCTGTTCATATTTTGTTAGAAAAGAGGGGAGTTGTTTACTGTCCAAAGTACAGTGTACATGTATGTTCACATTTACATTGTACTATAACTAACGTTAACGTTAAGTTAAACACTAAACAGGCACAATGCAACTAGTTTAACGTTACCACTAGTACTAGTAGTACCAGCCAACCCAACGCTTAAAAAATGGCTTTTCTTGTATAAAAATAGGAAGATAAATACAGGAAATCCTCTTAACAATTAAATTCAAGATACCTACCCTTTATGACTATGTTGGCGATCCAATTTTACACTCCCTGGCACGAGTTCATCAGTAATATCACATATTTCACACTCTTATTTTCATAAAATACAATTTCTTTCTGAGTAAATCGGAAATATAATAAAGCGTAGCACTCGCTAAAATGTTCGATATTTCAGAATCTGTTTCTGCCGATTGAGGGCGACATATAGACTTACCGTTCCATGCGGTCGGACTATTTTATATGCCCGCCCACTCGATTGAGTATTGCGGACGTGGTTGAAATAACATATTGCACGTATATTTTCAAGAAAAGTGTGTTTCTTTTTACAAAATGTCGTGTTTTCAGTACAAATAAATATCAAACTCAAACATATCCTCGTCTCTAATGTCACATATTTCACACTCTTTACACTCATGATAAACTACATATTTTTCCCCGACTAAATCAGTAATTTTATTGATTTTTCAGATCCCTCGATTAGATATCTGATGACCTAATATTTACAAAAAGGTGACCCCAATTTGACCTTACTTCTTGTCCAAACCGGAAGTCAAAGTTTAATATTAACAAAAATCATCCACATGAGGTAAATTCACAATCTTTGCACCAATGTACAGATCGTTAATTGTCAAAAAATATTTAAACCAAGTTGACCCCAATTTGACCTTTACGTGTCCCGAACACCTAGTGTTTGTCAATACAAACACCAATCTCTAGTTCCTATAATCTTTCTCAGCTCCCTGGGGAGTATACAGCCAATGTGCATGTTGGTTGAATAATGTATTTATTGGTACAAAAAGTGTACAAATACTATTAGACGTTTTGCCAACATTATACAATGTTCTTCCTTTTAATGCTGAACCTTCGTTTAAAAGGGACAATATCGTCAAGAAAAGAGCAGACTTTCAACAGGGCATAGAATGGGTGTCCAAGTTTATAATAATATATATAATAACTTTATTACTTATAAAGCGCAATGCACTGTACAAAATAATACTATCTTACAATACTTACAATATCTTACAATATTAAAATATTAAAATATAAAAAACTAAAATTAGAAATCTATATACAGGGCGACTCAAAAAAAAGGTAATCCACAAATAATGGGTTAATATGACCAGGTTATGAGATTTATGATTATAAACATGATTGCATCATGAGGTAGGAGCTATTAGCTTTCCATTGATACCATCCTTGCATTCATGCGATCACACATCACTGAGCACCATTGTCTTGAAAATGGAACATCAAATTCCAAAATGTGCAGGTTGGTGAATAATGGGCCCAATGGGCAAACATCCAGAGGAATTGGGCTCATATCCAAACAGAGACAAGATACGTAGGTTACAGGACACACATTTAAATAATTGAAAGAAAACATATCTTATTCATGATAATGATTTTATTTGATAAGATCATTAACCCTTTAGGCACCAACACCTTCCACATGTCCACCTCCTCTCTCCACACAAAGTCCACAGCGACGATGCATGTCTTGCACAGCTCTTCTCATACACACTAGGGGAATATCCCACTCCCATCACCACACCACCGTATCCCTGCCCATGTAAAATTATACACATTGTTTTCAGTGAGGACACATTATGCAAATGGGAAGGAATTTCTGAAAAATGCTGCTTCTTGATTACATCTCATAATTATATAAATTGCTGTTTCTATTTTAATCTGCTAAAAAATATTATCAATGTTTATCCTATATGAATGTGTAAATGTTAAAATAAAATCAATGGAAAATGTAATTTGTGTGGAACATACATGTACGTTATTGGTCTGGATGACTTGATGATTTTGTTAATGTAAACAACTTAATTGATTAGTGATCGTCCTTACCCAACCTACTGGATTTGACTCGACCCGATTTGGCATTATTTTATTTCTTCACTTAGTCCAATAATTGGTCTTGTGATAAAAGGAAATTAATTGCGCAAAATCTTATCGCGCCTCCCTCCCATATTTACCAAGGATTTAAACGGAAAATTATCCCTAAACCCAACCGAGCAAAATAAAAAATTCCCCCAAAACTAAATTGCAATAAAAGTAATGTTTTGTTTTGTGAGGATAATCACCAATTTATTTGTGTATAAAGGGGAGGGTCAGTTGCACTGTTTCCCATCCCTTAAATTTGTTTTACCCTCAACCCTAAAATCTAAAATTACATGTACATGATATTTAACACTTTCTAAGACCACATAAGGATTCAGACTTCAGTGCCGTAAAAGTGCCCTTACAAATCCCCCACTAATACAAACTCAGCGGGATGGGTGAGCCGGGACGTGATGTTATTTATGCAGACAAGAATTGCCATTACCTTCTGTAAGCTGTGTACTTCTATAATTAGTTCAGCCAAAGCCATGGTTTTGAGTTGTTTAGTGAACATGGTGGCAGGTACATGCTTGCCTCCCACTTCTTTTCAAAGTCTGTCTGAAATTGTTATATTTGTGGGATTTACGCCATTGACTTCCCACCATTGTTTTTTTTATTCGACTATCAAGTAATCGGTCATCGCTAGGTGGCGCTTTTTACACTCACGTGAAAGTTTTTCCCCACAAACATCATGTACATGTATAAGGGCAATTCCATGAGGAAGTGGACATGACCCTTAAATTTAGAATTGTGATTTTTAAGTAAAACTTGGCTTTACATCAGAGCATATATATGAAAGGTTCTGGAGAAATGCTTAGGATGTCATGGCTTTGAGAAAAAATTGCCAAAAATTCATTTTTATGTGATTGATGTTTCAGTGTGAAATTATTTGCTAAAAAGAACTAGAACTTGAATTAATTACTTAATGAGAAAGAAATCAATTTATCTAATCAATCTAATCAGATTTTTTAATTGATTCAACCTAAATACCAGCTGTTATAGTCATAAGTTGTGATTCGGATTGATTTAGACCACAGAATAGAGACTTCTACCCCATTAACATGTATGTAACGTAACTAACCAAAACGTCTTGTTTTTTTGGCCCACAGAAGAAGCATTTTGTTATAAATTTGGTTTCTTATTTTTTCCTTCTTTGTCCAATCCTTAGTTCAAAATAGCAAAGTAGATTCCTGTGTATTGCTAATGCTATATACATGTATATTGAATAAAAAGCATTCAAAATCTGTAACGTAACTAACTTTGTAACGTAACTAACCAAGTGGTAACGTAACTAACCATTGTAAAATTGATGTAGGCCTATATGCTGCTTCATGGAAATTAATACAAATGTTGAAAAGTTAATACAAAGAGGGCACATTACAAAACTGATTGTGCCCATGATATATGTAAGAACATTGTAGATTCATGCGCTATGTACATCATCCATGTGCAACAAATCTCGCTACTTTCTCCTCCATTGACTTTGTGCACAAATGTCAGAAATCAGCTGAGAAATCCTCCGTTTAAGTGGTTTATGGGAATAACAAATTAATCTTTTTTTAATTATACAAATGTTTTGTATGTAATTTAAATAATTCTTAATAATTTTCTCCATAATTTTGCTATAATACGTAAAAAAACATCAATTTTCTGACCAACCACCTTTCTCCTCCATTGACTTTGTGCACAAACGTGTGCATTTGTTTACAATACAAACCACACCACTTACACTACAGTATTTTATATATTGTTTTTTGCACTTGCAGATTAATTAAACAACTGGAATCTTGTTCTTGATCTTGCTCTCAACATTTTGAAAGCATTTGAGACCTACATGTATATCCCTTTTCAAGTGTGATTAAAAAGGAGCTTTGAAAATGTGTGTAGGCATGGACAAACTGTAACGTAACTAACCGTAACGTAACTAACCATGATTTTTTGGCAGTCCTTAAAACTGATGATAATAATTGCTCCATATTTTATGTGAAAACATTTGCCAGTAACCAATCAATGTTAGAGATATTACACTTTGTTTCAGTTGTATCCCACTTGAGGAAACTTTTTATGTAAAGACGTGAACTTTTTTTCCATGTCCTTTTTTTGTAACGTAACTAACCGAGATTAAAGTTGCTTTTACAATTCACATAACATGTCTGAATGTTTTGAATTATTATTATGTGATAACTTTAGGTAGATATGTATTAATGGTACCATAATGAAGAATTGATAGGCTTTCATCCTTATAGGAGCCCAAAGAACTGTGCAGAGTCACTAAAAATGTAACGTAACTAACCGTGGAATTGCACTTAAGATGTCTGTGTTTTTCCCTTGATATTCAATGACCAACTTGATTTCATTTGGAAAATTTATGACACCTTCATTTTATGTTTCACCACAAGGTGGCGCTATCATCCAAATTGTCGGTACTTACGCATAGAGATAAATATAGGCCGGTATGAAACAATTATTTCACTCTATGGTACTTTACGCAATAAAATATTACGTTTTCGCAAGGGGGCGCTATAACTAAGATTTAATGTAGGCCTACTCCTTCAAGCAATATTTGGAGTAAGCTTTACAAAACATGTATGAATTCATGCAGAAAAACGAAACATACGATAGACACACATTCCATTTACAGATGCAAATATATAAAGAAGCCTAGAAAATAAGCAGATCAAAGGTTTTGAAAAAGGGAGGAGGCACGGCAAAAAACAGTGGGGCACAACAAAAAACTAAGCTATATACATTTGCATGGCGATTAAAACAGGGGTTATACAGACCCCTTTCCCCACCCCCACGCGATCCGTCATTGCCGAAAATTACAATAAACTAAACAATATGGTCTTTCAGGCCACAGTCTAGTCTTATAAGCAAAAATGCAGAAGGGGAGAAACTACTCTAATTATATCAATTATCATGATAATGGCTCTAAACACTGGACCCTCTCAAGTAGACCAAGGTGCCAGTGTTAAAATAATAACCATGATTGCCTATTATAAGTAGGAATAGAATCTCGCCACCAATCGTCTGCAAATGTGCAAAGGAGAAGTATTGGTAGAAACGTTCCTTCCTCCATGGTAGAAACAGGCGCGTAGCCTTTGGGGTTGCCCCATAAATGTGGCACGGACACGCCCCCCCCCCCGCGTATCCTTAGCCACAGGTTGGTCTCATTCCGCTAACGGTAGTAATTCGAAATTCCAGGCGCTGAAATTGACGATATTTGCGACTATTTTGACAGTCTAGATACGTTCCTTACATGTTTAACTATCTAGGCGCCCCCAAAAATGGTGATTTTACTTACATTTTATATTTCCTGACATATAGGCCCGAAAAATTACAAGACAATCGTCATTGTGTAAGTTTCAACGAGGACGGCCATAGTGTTGAACGGGAAAACAACTTAGCCGCATAACAATTTTACGACGGCTGTTTTATGTGCACATACTTGCTGTATTTTAGCGCGCAGAGATATGACCACGTGATGTCGCAGATATAAACTTTCAAGAAACTAACATTGAGCAGTTTCATCAAATTAACCGTACTGCATGGTAAGTTCATCCCCTTTTAACTAATACATGTACCAGGTTATTTAACTGTACTTACATTGTACATAAAACAAGAGAGAATGTTCATTAAAATAAAATGATAATGTAATAAATAGTCTATTATTAATTACAATAGTTTAATACTAATTTTAAATAGTAATTTTAAACAACATACAAATTTCACTAATAATTTTAATATATGAAATATTATAGTGTTACGTTACTATTACTATTAATAATAACAATATTAATGGTTCCACCATTTTTGTAAATCTATAAAAAAATAAAATAAAAAAAAAAAAAACCAGAATGATTGTTTTATCTGACAAAATATCTGTGAATATAGTCTATGTAATATCTATATATGTAATATAGTACAGATAATATTTTTACAATTTTTCATGTTTATCTGTTTTGTGAGAATATAAAGGCGGTAACTTCCAGTACAAAGGTGGTTTATTTTCTAATAAGAGTCTTCCCCCTGGTTATTTCACTGTCTTAAATTAAGATGTGTAGACCCCTGTTTGTTTATTTAAGCCAAAGCTAGCATGTGTACTTAAAGATTGCACTCATGAGCACTCGGACCAGACAAATTGCAAAGATGGTTCAAGCGTGGTTTGGATCTATGCTATTTGGGGTCGTGAATTTCTCAATAAAACCCATGGTACAGGGAACGGTCCCAATTATTAACATTTTGGCCATCCATCATTATCAATAATACTGATAATATTATTACTATTACTATTATCATTTTGTTAAACAACAATATGCAATCTAGTACCGGTATCAGCGATATCCTGAAACATGAAACACTTCATTTGATTCGATCGGTCCATTACTGCCTGTCACTGAACGCAGTATTTTTTAACATTTTTAGACGTGTGTTGAATTATATTGTGGATTTTTGTTACTTTGTTTCTTTTCACCATTAACAAAGAACCCCCCCCCCACACACACACAAACAAAATAAAATAAAATTAATAAGGTGTGTATATGTGTATATATATATATATATATATATATATATATATAATATATATTATATTATATATATAAATTAAATCGGGAGGGTGGCCTTAGCTTTCGATCCAATCATTTATGCTTACTTATTATAGGAAAAGTAAATAATTGAATGCAGGAACTGGACATGTTTTATTTATTTATTTTTATTATATATATTTGATTTTTAAAGTAGTTATATCACATTTTTAGCACAAAAATGCTCTGACTACCGACAACACGCAACCCTGAAACGGAATACTTGCGCTTAAAATACAGCAAGTATGTGCACACATAAAACAGCCGTCAGTAAAATTGTTGGCACAAGAAGTTGTTTTCCTGTTCACACTCTTCATACATTCAAGATGGCCGTCCTCGTTGAAACCTGCACAATGACGATCGTCCTGTAATTTTTTCGGCCTATATGTCAGGAAATATAAATGTAAGTAAAATCACCATTTTTTGGGGCGCTAGATAGTTAAACATGTAAGGAACGATCTAGACTGTCAAAATAGTCGCAAATATCGTCAATTTCAGCGCCTGAATTTCAATTACTACCGTTAGCGGAATGATACCAACCTGTGGCTAATGATACGAGGGGCGGGGCGTGTCTCGTACACATTTATGGGGCTACCTTTGTATAGGATGATCCTAGCCCTTATGTTTCCATAAGGGCTAGGATAAAGAATGTACAAAAAAACGTAGATGCATGTTTACGTGCATGTTTTACGAAGAAATAAACACATTGCACTGTAAATACCTTAAATCTATGAATCTACTATGAATCTATACTGTATTGTTATTATGTGTATGCCTTTGATCATAAAAACATATTGTAACTTACACTGTGTTTTTGACCAATTCTTGCCTTGTTTTGATCTTCTCTGCGACTGCGGTTCGATTCTGTCCGCACGATGTGAACACGGCGTACACCTACTGTTCCATCCGCTTTCACGGTCATAGGTGCAATTACCGGCGCCGAGCAGAGCCGGAAATTGGGCTGGCTCTGGAGCGGAGCGGCAAACAGCGCCCCGACCGACTCAATTATGTTAAATGCGTGTTGAAAACTTGTGCAATACAAACCCACGGCTGTTTCAGTTTTATTCAATATCTTCAGTGGCAGAATGGAGCTATTCAATAGATGGAATTAAGATTTCCATTGGAACCATTGTCATTTGTCTTTCCACATATGTTCCTTTGCATTGTCATGTACAATTATCAGAGATTTCCTTAACAATTTAATTGAAAAGAAGCTGGGGATTTCTTCAATTGAACATATTGAATAAAACTGAAACAGCCGTGGGTTTGTATTGCACAAGTTTTCTACACAAATTAACACACTGAGTCGGTCGGGGCGCTGTTTGCCGCGCCACTCCAGAGCTGGTCCAAAATACGGCTCTGCTCGGCGACGGTAATTTGCACCTATGACCGTGAAAACGGATGGAACAGTAGGTGTACCGTATCACATCGCGGACAGAATCGAACCGCAGAGAAGATCAAAACAAGGCAAGAATTGGTCAAAACACAGTGTAAGTTACAATATTTTATGATCAAAGGCATACACATAATAACAATACAGTATAGATTCATAGTAGATTCATAGATTTAAGGTATTTACAGTGCAATGTGTTTATTTCTTCGTAAAACATGCACGCAAACATGCATAGACGTTTTTTTGTACATTCTTTATCCTAGCCCTGCCTTATGCGGAAACATTAAGGGATAGGATCATCCTAGCTACCTTTGGGGAAACTAACAATTGACGCCACGAAATTTTTCTGCGATCTCAACCAAAATATACATGGCGAAAATGTTCAGGGGGCTATTTTTAATCAAACAAAATTTCATCGCCCCTCCCTTGTACAATTTCTGGCTACGCACATGGGGTAGGAAGTCTAAACCATGGTTTCATCATATTCTGAAATATTACACCGACGTAACAGCAGGCCTAATATAACACAACAATTACCAAATGAGGAGCCAAAAACGACCACAAAAAATCCCATCATAACAATGATAAAATGCCAGGGCTCGAATTTGCCAGTGGTCCGCTGGCTAAATGCCAGTTAATGGCGGAGGACTAACCAAAACCCGTCTCCTAGTTAAATTGTATGTTTAACTGTTACACGTTTATTCCGCTGGGACATAATTTCATCATTTTCAAATATTATGCTAGCATTGTGAAATTTAAAGAAATTCTCGGAAAGAATGTCGAACCCAACCGCCGCCACTTATGCACAATGTCTAAGTTACTCTAAGCTCTGTGGTCTAAGCATGTGTTTGTAGCAGACGACAAAAATGGCCCCAATTGCTCAAAATCTCCCCAAAATACCCATGTAGTTTCCTATCGTCACTTGACTGCACTTTCCTCATTAAGATAAAAGAAAATCTGTGATATTTGTCATATTTTATTTGGATAGAAAAGTGGTGGTTGTATTCTACATTCTAAATAACGGTCCTACTAAAAACCGACAACTGACGACAACTCACGACAACACGTTCTAAATGCACTGAAAACTCAAAAATAAAGTTTTAAATATGTACCTACCTTTCATTTCTTGACAACCAACAGAAGCCACAGAGTACCAGAGTCAGAGACAGACCTTGATTTATTCCCAGCAGACGTGAAGTCCATGTATATGATGCCGAGCCTCTCTGTCGAGCTCTTACAATGAACCTTTCCAAAGAGTTTAAATACCGAGTTTTAATTCACCCTCAGTGAACACTGAACGTCTACCGTTAGCCGGCATAGCAGACCACGGACCATTTGACGAATAGTTTGAACATAAGTGCCGTGTTTTTTGCGCTTTCTCCTTAATAGTCGTAGATAAACGTAACACTATCATGAAGACTGTTTCTGAACTGTACTTAGTACAGTATTGTCCTGAAAATTACTTGTTTTTGAGAGCTGTATTTCACTTGCGAATTACGGGAACTTATTTACTGCCGCACGGTATAGCACGAACCTACCAGTAGTAGTACCTCCGTGAACTGCACACTCAACGCGTACACATGTACATGTATGTACAGTACGTGTCGATATGATCATGGCCCTCCTCCATGATATGATGTAGTCTTGTGCAACGACCGGATATTTTCTAGACACTTTCATGAAATATGCTAATTACATTCGCGCATGCGCTCAAACACTACTGTTGGCAAACTCAAAGAGGGACGTCACGCAACGCCTGGTTGCGGCTAGTGTCTGACGTCACTGTGTTTGATCTGGTATTAATGCGCGGCGCCCAGTACAGTGCAGTTGAGAACGAACCCATTTGCAAACATATAAACAATATGCATACGACGTGTGCGTGCTTACACAGTATCGACAGTGGTTGCACTATTTCACTAAACAGGTAGGTATAAAGCATCAGTTTGCAACAAAAAAATGCCTGGTTATTAACCTCTCCGTAAGATTCTGCTGTAAAAATGAAATGAATTATTTCGATGACCAATGGTGAATTATCTTTAATGTTATGCATGACTAAGAATAAGATGCTATATTGGAAGGCGAAGGCCATGCAGGGACTTGATACAGTATTAAAACCTTATCATAAGCAAAAAATAAACATGAGAAAAAAGGGGGGGGGGGGGTTTAATTTGACATTGCATTGTTGTACATACTATTACTAGTATACAATTGTACATGAGATGCCTGACCTTCCAAAATTAGAAGGCCAGGCACTTGGATACAATATTAAAACCCTTTGATAACTGAGTAATATGAGGGGGAAAAAAACTTAATTTGACATTGCATTGTTGTAGTTTTGTACATACTAGTAGTATACAATTGTACATGAGATGCCTGGCCTTCCAAAATTAGAAGGCCAGGCACTTCGATACAATATTAAAACCCTTTGATAACTGAGTAATATGAGAGAAAAAAACTTAATTTGACACTGCCTTGTTGTACATACTGCTCGGGCCTCTTTCCAAAAATTAGAAGGCCAGGCACTTGGCTACAATATTAAAAACCCTATGATAACTGAGTAATATGAGGAAAAAAAAAAAG
>CM055826.1:8871729-8895653 GCA_029582265.1 Zoroaster sp. YZ-2022
ATACAATTATTGGGGTGGCATTTTTCACTCCATTTACAAACAATTGCCTGTAAGTGATACATGTATCCCTGACAAAACAGTTGCTGGTAGTATTAACACTGTGTGTGAAATAACAAATCTATGGAAGTTTGAGCTCAATCGGTCATCTGATTCACAAGAATAGTGAAAAACCGAGCCCGTTTTTCACAAAATCGTTGAAACTTCCTGGATTGCAAAATTCCACAAAAAGATTTTTAAACACCACTACCATACATTAAAAACAGGAAATCGACAACTATTTTAGGACATACAAGTTAATCGTAGAAAACAGTCGTTGGTAAAGTGCGTGCTGGCCCGTTCTGAATCAGGCTGCAGTGCAGATGATTTGTAATCACAACCTTGTATCCCATGTCAAACATGCATGAAACACAATCACACAGCAGAGTACCACCTGGTATCCACCACAACAAAATGGCACTCGCCGTTATACAAATAAATGTATACAAAGCAAGGAGAGCCAAAGTCATATGGGTCACTCCATGAAGTTGGGGCACAAAGTGTGACATAAGGGTTGAATTTTCAAAATCAATATATTTATATAATTTTACCATTTTTAGTTTCTCCAAATATTCAATTAAGAAAAATCAAAACACATTATTGCTGATTGTTTCCTGATCATCAGTGATCCTTGTTCAATGAGAGACTGACGCTGGTGAAAATACCTATGCTACATGGACACCTTTGTCATATTTCTTGTGTTTTATTTTGTAAACAGTTCATCATATTCCAACTTTATCCAATGTTTAATAACCATTTCAGGGGAGTGTAATAACATAAAACTAACATTACTATTATTGACCACTTAATACCCTAACAAGACATGACAATTGAGCTTTTTGATAGTTTTAACAAAATTTGGCAATAATTACTTAAAATTCTGTTACATGTTCCTCGTTAAAGAAAATGTGAATCATAGAATCCATCAGTTTGTTAAGCATACACTATCATGTTATATAACAATAAAAGACTTGCTCAGACTAAAATCGGATATTATGGTACCTCTTTTTCCAAATACCTATGCTACATGGACACCGTGTCCATGTAGCATGGAAATATTAATGTAGAAATCTTTGTCCATTGTCCACCTTCAAAAGTTTTAATCATAGCATCCCATCAGTTTGTTAAAATATACACTAGTCACGTTCTATGGTTATGAAACTTACTCTGACTAAAATTACACATCTGTGCAAACCATTTCCCAATACCTATATACATGGACACGGTGTCCATGTAGTGTTGGTATACATTGTTGAAATGTTGTCTAATTGTCTCTCTTTAAAGAAAAGTTTAATCATAGCATCACATCAGTTTGTTAAAACATACACTAGTCATGTATTGTTATATAATGCTAGGAGCTTAATCAGACTAAAATTTTGACAACCCTTTTTCCCAAATACCTATGCTACATGGACACCATGAACCATGTCCATGTAGAGTAGATAATTTTAAATTTTTTGTGCAATTGTTTTACAATTATTTTAGGATTAAAACATGTTTATAATAATAATAGTGGTGTACATTTTATAATGCGCCATGTCTGTCATAAATGACTATCTGGAACAATAACTAAAGTAAGATTAATTTAAACTAAAAATCGTTTGAGATCTACGAAAAATCCGGACCCAGGAAAACAACTATGACAGTATATGAGATGAACTTTGAAATCAACGATACTTAAAACTCAAGTCAATTTTGCACTCAAAATCACCCTTTGTTGCTGTTGAAATTACCACTTGTTTCCGTTCGATTAAGGAGGACAATCTGCATTCTGTCAACTGTAAAAATAAATTTAAAAAATGTACCGTAATTTCCGGAATATAAGCCGCGGCTTATACGTTGATTTTGACACGGTAAAAGTTGCCTGCGGCTTATACGCCGGTATGATCTTGAAGAACAAACACAATGCACAACTAAGCAAAAATCGTTGGTAAACAGACAGAAACAGAAACCTAAAAACCTTTATTGTTCGTAGCGAAAATGGTCTGGTCATTGTCAGTTTTAGTGAGCGGACCTCGATACACAGATTTATTCAAAACTTCTGAAAAAAACTGTTGCAACGTTTAGCGCCAGCGACATCAGAATCCACTACTTAGATCGTAGTCTATGCCATGCGTGTACCAGAGGCCAATGGGAAAATTCGACATATATCGTAGTCTATGGAAGGAGCCAATAGGAAAATTCGTTACGCGTGGCAGGCGATGAGTCATCATTTCGTTGGTTGCCGTTGTGGTGATTACATGTACGTGTGCAGAAAGCAGGCAACCAGCGGGACTACGTTCGACATTCCCGAATACCGTAAATAGTGATACGGGAACGGAACAATCGTCGTGGGTTCCGGGACACCGACGCTACATGCGGACACCCCCACACACAGTCAATCGTACTGTGTATGTAAGCGGTTTTGCCACAGGTATTGGTTCGAACGAGTGCCATGACCTCCCGAGGTCAACCTATGGCCGGTACCATTTCAAAATGGGTGGTGTTTTATTTATGCGGAAGCGTTTTCGTTACCGACGCTACATTTCACTCGCGGACACCCAAATAACAACCGATCGTATATTTCCCAATCGCATGGAAATTTGCAATCACACTTCAAGTTTTTACTTCTCATTGTGGTTTATGGATGTTTTAAAGCCGTGAAACAAGATTCCCCAATGAAGTATATCTTTCGAGTCGTGAGGAGTGGGGAATACCGATGCTACGTGTTTATTTTACGCGGACACCCCATGTAGCGTCGGTACGCGTGAATTCACCGATATGGCATTGGAAATCTGAAAATTTTAAACTAATATTTTATTATTTATATGCTATTTGAAAAGTAAAAAACGGATAAGCATGGTTTGTGTGGGTTCGCAGTAGATTTTCTTTGAAAATACGGAGATAAGTGGAACACTTTGTATGTCACAATTTTTATAAAAAATGGCACTGGACACGGACAAATTTTCGGTCATATAAAATAAAACAAAAAGAAAAAAAATCTCCCTTTTCCTCCAAAAGCTACATTTCTATACCAGCTTTCATTATAAAAAAATAATTACCTTGAAACATTTAACACCAACAACTTAAACATGGTTAAATAACTACAAGGTAGCAATGTACCCATGTGCCCCAACTTCATGGAGTGACCCATATACTACAGCCAAGCTTTTAAGAAGCCCGCAGCCAGGCCCGGTCTTTGCCCTGGCCTACTGGCCTATTTTATCCCCTAGCTGAGCCCCAAAAACCCTTTACTAATGAACACAGACTTGACTGACACCTCAGCTGTCTTGTTCACATCTGCAGCCATTATACTGAGCTCTACTTGGTTGGGCTAGGCCCTCCAGAATCCTAGGTTATGTTGATTGGCAGGTACTGTATTGGTACAGGATTGAGACTCACAAAATACAGATTAGAAGTTGACATAGCCTGGGTGCCCAGGTCTGGCTGGGCTTCTCAAAGGCTTGGCTGTACAATGACTTTGGCCTTAAGTTCTATAGCCAAAGAAAAAAAACATACTTACAGACAATTCAGGGCAGTCGGCGAGATCAATGACGACATTGGTGAAGGAGACAGTGACCCGATCAGTTATGGGTGCATGGAGTAAGGTCTCATCACTCCTGTAATCTGAAGTGGGTGAGTGCGGATGGATAGTCTGCGTTACCCGAGCTGACCATCAAGATTGAAGAACAATCTAATGGCAAAAGATATAAAGTGTACATCTCAAACATGATAATTTGGCATCAAGTGTTAAAAGGGACAGTATCGTCATGACAAACAGGTCATGGAATCGGAGTGTTAGTTCTAGATTAACTCAGTGAAAACAGCTGAAGTTCGCCTGCGTCTAGTTCAAGATTGCATGTAGTTCTAGTAACTAGCTTCGTGCGTCGAGCGCCTAATCCCATGATGCCTTACAGCAGGCTGGGTGGCTATATCCCACAATGCCTTACAGCAGGCTGGGTGGCTATATCCCACAATGCCTTACAGCAGGCTGGGTGGCTATTTTCTTTCCTACAGTACACTTCATTAACCCTAACTACCCCAAATCCCGCAAAATCTGCCAAGGTACTTCCACCTCTTCAAATAGGGCAAAATTTACTACCTGGCAAGAAGTACAGGCCGTAAGTGCTGAATATGAAGAACGAAAATGCATGGTGCATTTTGAAGATAAGGGCATGTTGCCAAAAGTGCACTGATGGATTTGAGGATTCAGGAAGGTTCCTAGCCAGAATACCTAGGTGGTTTGGGTTAATGGCTTTGAAAATGGCATAAGAAATCGAATTAAAAAAAAATTTTGTTTACTGTCATGGTAGTCCTATATAGTGGTTCGAACGCTCATTTTGCAAGTATAGGCAGTACTGGGATCAAGGTTAGGTTTTTCAACATTGTCATAAATTTGTATTAATTTTTTATACACTATAAAATTAATTTAAAATCAAAGTCGATCTTTCTATATAAATTATAATAATATTAATTCACGGTTGTGGAAGATTCTTTTTAAAGGAAAATAAAGTCGAACATTAATTACAGGCCCCTAGATCAAAACGTTGAGTTGTAACCTCCAGTTCTTTTCAGAATTAATTACTACTCAATTGAGAATTTCACATGGTGTCACCGCAATTGAGTCTTTACTTATCCTCTTCAGACTTCACCATACAAAGCTACAACTAGGTTTACTGTATAATAGTGGACGAAGTGTACTGCAGAAAAAAAACACGGTCAGACAGGGGAGCGAAACTCATAACCATGCTTGTTGTGCATGTGTGCATTTGGATAGCTGTGGTGACCGCAGCCCTACTACCTGACTTTTACAACTTCTGTCATTAACGGACGCCGAGTAGTACTAGTACTACTACATTGATAGCGCTGCGGTGAATGCCCATGGTAGTCCTGTATGGACAAGTATCGATATCGAGCAGGCAATGTTCTGTACCCCAAAAAGGTGTCCCAAACATGAGAAATGCCCTTCAAACTCACCTCCAAGATTCTATGCCACCTACAGTAGCTAGGATGATCCTATCCCTTATGTTTCCACATAAGGCTAGGATAAAGAATGTACAAAAAAACGTTGATGCATGTTTACGTGCATGTTTTACGAAGAAATAAACACATTGCACTGTTGGCGACCTATACTACAGACTGAAGGATCTTCTATATCCAAAGTCCATAACCCACCCCAGACTGAGGGATCCCCTATATCCTAAGTCAACCACCCTCCTTCCCCTGTGCTTGTTAACAACTGATTCAGTTCAGTGAGCACACACTCCTCTCCCCAACCCCCTAGGATCCTAGTCTCATAGTCTCACAGTTTCCCGCCTGCGTGCCTCAACGAACTAATCCTCCAGCATCCATTCATGGGATGATCCTCCAGCAGCCTACTTAAGCAGCAGCATTTTCCAGAGTCCGGCATTCTCCTGAGGACGATCAGAGCATACTGATCGAAACGTCCAGTTGTACCCCCAGTTCTTTTCAGAACTAATTACTACTCAATTGAGATTCTACATGGTGTCACCGCAATTAGTCTTACTTACATTGCACTGTAATACCTTAAAACTATGAATCTATACTGTATTGTTATTATGTGTATGCCTTTGATCATAAAAAATATTGTAACTTACACTGTGTTTTTGACCAATTCTTGCCTTGTTTTGATCTTCTCTGCGGTTCGATTCTGTCCGCACGATGTGATAACATGGCGTACACCTACTACTGTTCCATTCGTTTTCACGATCATAGGTACAAATTACCGGCGCCAAGCAGAGCCGTATTGAATCAAACTAAAACAGCCGTCGGTTTGTATTGCACAAGTTTTCTATACAAATTAACACACTGAGTCGGTCGGGGGCGCTGTTTGCCGCACCACTCCAGAGCTGGTCCAAAATACGGCTCTGCTCGCGCTCGGCACCGGTAATTTGCACATGACCGTGAAAACGAATGGAACATGTAGGTGTACGCCGTGTTTGTACATCGTGCGGACAGAATCGAACCGCAGAGAAGATCAAAACAAGGCAAGAATTGGTCAAAAACACAGTGTAAGTTACAATATTTTTTATGATCAAATTCAAAGGCATACACATAATAACAATACAGTATAGATTCATAGTAGATTCATAGATTTAAGGTATACAGTGCAATGTGTTACTGTTTATTTCTTCGTAAAACATGCACGTAAACATGCATCAACGTTTTTTTGTACATTCTTTATCCTAGCCCTTATGTGGAAACATTACGGGATAGGATCATCCTAGCTAACCTACAGATGCCTCTTCTGAAGTTTAAAACCATGCAACTTGCATTGGCGAAATTTTATGGACATTTTAAGTTTGGAAAAATGCAAGATTGAACTAGTAAAAAAAGTAGTAAACATGGAAACTGCTGGATTTCCCAACAATGCATTGCGCGCATACACAATGACCCTCCTGCTACCGGTAAAAAACGAAAAACAGGCAGTATAGCGCCACCTAGCGATTTTTTGCGTACCAACTATACATTTACAGAATTCCAATTTATAAGTTATTAACAATGTCACTAATTCTACCTCCATGTTAAGACAAAGGTAACTTAACATGTTGTCACCAAGACAAGTTATTAAATTATGTTACTTTAGTATTGTTAGTAAATATTAATGTCACTTGGACATAAATGTTGTCACCAAGACGCGTTATCACTGAATGTCACTAAGACACGTTTTAAATAATGAAATGATCAAAATGTATACCCAAGGCTAAACGTTTTATGTATAACTGTTAACCCAACTCAACAGTAACTTACTCCTAATCCTATAAACTCCACATTCTTAGAAAGTACATTATAACATTAGGCCTAAATCTTATACATGAGGGTACCGCTCTCACTGGCATTCGACAGGGTAATGAAAATTATAGCCCTCTTTTTTTGGTCCTGACGGCAAATGTTCATATATTTCGGATATTACAACATATTATAATCATGGAGGAAGGAACACAGTTCCTTCCTCCATGTTATAATATAAGGCCTTAAGGGAGAAGTACTTGCAGTGGTAGTCCGATGTAAGATTTACTCCCGTCTCAAAAGTCTATTACATGCCCGTCACTTGATTTTGCTTAATATTGTACGTATTTTTTATGGTCGATTTTATGATGGTGCACACACAGTACAGCTACAGCTAGGTATGCATACCCGGTGGATAATATCGTCAAAATATAGCGCTCTCTGGCGTCGCTATGTGGAAAGGTTGGCCATAGTATATCGACTATTGCCATAATTTATTAAAGTTATAAACCACGTGTGACAAATCACTGATCAATCTTTACAATCCCAAATATTAAAGAGTAATAATTCAAATTTTACAACACCTTTCTTAAACTTCGCTTGAAAATAAATATCTCCAATCTACCTCAAGTGAAAGAACATCAAGGTTATAACATACTTCAGTCAAAATATCAAAACCAATGTGTTTAACTTACGGTTTAGTGTTGATCTCCCTTCTCGCCAAAAGTTGGTAAAACTGGCAAAATTTGCCTTGGAAAGCACTCTGATAAAGGATGTTAGTATACATCACGACTAACAAGCCTGAATACTTGCTAAATAAAATACTTGGACTATATATACAAAATATATATACTCTGACTATAGAAAATATTGCTGCAGCAGAGCAGAGTGTAAGACAGTCCTCACAGATCGAGATCCAGGAGAAACTCCCTTCACATTCCTCAAAACCCTACAACCTTTTCCATCCTTTACATCTACATCTCATTTACATCTTCTCATTCAATCTTCAACCTTTCACCTCTGACTCTATTCAAACCCAAACTTACCTCATTGATATTAAAGTTATGGGGGTTCCAACTCAGGAATTTCTAACCAGTAGTGTGTGCTTTAAACCTATTGTTATTTAATTATGCTATGTCGGTCAACCACGGTATTGTTGGATTGGGCACTGGTCCAACTTATACATATTCATATACAGGGTTAAAAATCACTAATTATTCACAACTGGTAGGGTAAGAAGGTTTCTCTGTGACAATTGGCACCCCCTCTTTAAAAAAGAATATATTTGAAAAAGCAAATAATTTTTTCTTCACTGAAGAAACTGCTAAACACTTAAAATGTTTTAACATTAGGCCCTATTGTTATTAAACATTAAACTTAAAGATAGAAAGTGAATTCATGAATATATAAATAAAACCACGTGACCTACATCGTGCTCATCTATAAATAATAATTTATGTCTAAATGGTCCAATAGCTGTGACCAAACATTTTTCTACAAACTTTAATTTTCACTTTTAATAGTTTGTGTTTTGCGTCATGCAATGATTGAGTCAAATTCTTATTGGCCTTATATAATCAAATATTGAGTTTTACTTGATAACATTTATTGCTTTTCTATGTATGTGTCGTGTGAAGACTGGAATCATAGTTTTTGTAAGTCCTTGTTTGGAGTAAAGAAATAAGACTGTACAAAACATTAGTGTGTGTGGCTGTTGTACTTTGTCCATCGTGAATATTAGTATAGATAGTTTAAAGGGACAATACCGTCACGATCAACAGGGCATGGAATCGGAGTACTATTTAATATTAACTCTGTGACTAAAAAAATACCCCATATTTATATAATAAGGTCATACTACCGTTGCTGCTGCATAAATGACCTAGTAATTTTCAGTCACTGTGTTCATCTTAAACTAGGCCACCGATTCCATGCCCTGTTGAAAGTCTGCTCTGATCTTGACGATGTATGTCCCTTTAAAGATTGTATCGCCCGTGTTTTTGTTAGTATTTCTCACGTGATTTCCCATTATGTTACATCAGAGCATTGTTAAGGTATTATCCCCTTGTAGAATGAAAAACAAAACAGTTGAGAATGACATTCTTCAAAGCTAAGTTTTACATAAACTAAGCCTGACTCATTGAGGTGCTTAATTACTGCTAAATCATGCTTTTGATAAATATTCTGAGAAATATTTTATCAAAACATCGGCGATACGTGTTTTAAAAGCTAACATTTTGTGACCGTTTAAGACATAAATACAATCAATATCGTCATTAACCTTTTTTTTAATTTCAAAGCTACATTGTTATTCTATAGGCCAAAGTTTACGCACCCACACCACCGTACATACATAAAAGTGAGTACCGCTTGCCATGAAAACTTGAAAGGATGACAATTTTCTTACTGCCAAATTTCATACTCTCCAAAAGTATCACTATTTCCAAAACGACCCACACCGTTTGCATACCAATGTGTATTGTAAATGGATTGGCACTATTGGCCCTATTGGCCCTATGTGATGACGTATATTGTAAATGGATTGGCCCTATGTGTATAAATTAGACAACACTTTATCTTTGCAGCTACAATCTCTAGACCAATAGTCAGGGGCGGATCCAAAGTGGAACAAAAGTGGGGGCACACAGCACAAAAAGGACACACAAGAAGTGTGGTAAATTTACCACACTTCTTATAAAAATAGGACACCTATATAGCTATACCCCTTCACCCCCCCCCCCCCCCTATTGGTTCCACCAAAAAGGGCACATATCCCTCCACTGTGCCCCCCTCCCGGATCAACCAATGCCAAGAGCATAAAGCAGATGTTCCCCTTAAAGAATGAACTTTTGAGAATCTCTTAATCACTGATGAGTGGAATCATGATACACTAAGGTTAACCATTTACTCACTGAATTTGTTATAGTTAAGTTGATCTATTATAACATCAGACTCACCACTGCGCTACAATAGGGCCTATACCTTTTATATGACAAATCATTTGTTTTCCAAGAGGTTCTGATTGACTCAAAATGTTTTGATCTGGAATTGGATTATCATATCCTGGGGGATATAGGGTGTATTATGGGGTGTATAATGGGGTGTATATGGGATGTATTTAAACCCAAACATTTTAAAAGTGGGTGATCAATGAATCATCCAAATATCCCCCTTTTATAAAACAACATTCTGTCATATTTTCTCTGTCCCCTTCATGAACATTATGACGCTTCATAATTCTTCATGATTTTATTTTTGAAATGTATACCCCGAATATGCACATCTATAGAATCCTAAAGCTTCCGGAGTCCGTAGGCCTTCCACGGACCTCACGCCTTTTTGGCTTCACGCTACATGCTTTCCGTGGCATTACCGTAGCTTTTCAGATAAATTATTTATGGTGATAGTATCTCTTTATAATTCAAATCTCAAAGTTTACTTTCCGCGGAGGGTTAATGTTTCAAGAGGTTCACATAATGTCGAGGCATTTCTTTAATCTAAAATATTGTATATGTGCACGTAGGCGTCTAGACAATGTAAATACAACTACTTGGATGGCCCTCTCGTTAACAACAATGCATTTTATGCCTCTCATCAGTGCCGTCTGTCTGAAGTTCAGGTGTACACCTGAACTTCAGACAGACGGCACTGTACTTATAGATAACAGAAAAATATCACACCAACACACTATGAAAATCTCGCTCGGTTAAAATTTCAATAAACACAGGTTAAATTAGGGGTACCCTTCATTTCAACCTTAATTTAACCGTGTTAGTGTATGGTTAAATCGCCGTTAAAAATTCCTTTGTAGTGTCTCGGTTAAAGCATGGAGGCATCTCTTTCTTCCTCCATGGTTAAAGCATGGAGGATGGTTAAAGCATGGTTAAAATGTGGTTAAAACTCGGTACCTGTTCTGAGATCTACTGAGGGCTTGCTCATTAATTAACTCTGCGGTGAGTTAAGCCATTGTTGACAGAGATAATCCCAATACAAAAGGCTCCGCTTGCCTGCCTGAGAGTGAGACATAACGGTCAATGTTTGTTCAACCATGCGCGAAAGAGTACCGTCCATGTTGCGCCCAAAGTGCAGCCTGCAGTCCATACGAACTTCGGCTGAATTTCGAAATTGGGGTAGGCGGCCGCGCCAGTCAGGAATGTGCCTAACGTCAGTTTCGTCTGTTTGCGTTGTTTGCCGGCGGCCGTAGTACAGCGCCAGAACAAAAAAAGTCCGTCCCCCGGTTAGGATTGACGTCACTATGACTATCTTTACCGTGAAAACGATATGAAAGGTCATTTTGCCGTGAAATATTTAGCTCGGGGCGTTTTCAGGGCAATTTCACGGAAATGATAATCGTGAAAATGCCGTGAAAAAATTGTGAATTTCATTCGCCGTGAAAACACTGTGTAATCACCGTACAGCATGCTGTAAGCATGGAGACTCTTTCTTCCTCCATGCTGTAAGTTTGGCCAGCTCATTAACTCCGCTAGCAGAGATAATCCTCTGCTCCATTGTTGACCCTTACGGTATCCATACAGTTATTTTGACGTTCTAATTGAATTATGTGGCAATACTACACTTTTTATTTACAAATCTTAATCCACTGGGCCATAATTTATTGATTTTTACATACACTAAAATCGGGAAATTTTACTCATAAAGATTTATAAACACGAAAAACTCGAAAGGGAATTCCTCACAGAGAACGCAGTAACACTGCACATGTACACATGTACACATACATTACTAGCATACATACGTGTACCACTTGCGACCCGGTGCTGAAATTTGTGGGCATTGTGCATATAATTATGTACTAATGTTGTTTGATGATCATGTGCCTATTTCTGCGCATCGTGATTGGATAGATTTGCATAGTAGCAAATTTATGTTGTTCTTATTGGCTGTTGTTCGATTGATCATGAATAATGTTCATTTGTTGCATATTCATTTATACGAACGTTGGCGCTCTGTAATTAGGAAATGGACAATAATTATAATGCGTTGACTACCGAACTGAGGTATGTTGCGGGCCAAACAGGTACTAACAATAGGACTTAAAATAACAATTCATCCATTGGGGTTCCTAATTATCACGGGTTGTTTTAATAATCTTTGCCGAAGAACAAGGATACGATGAGGACCAGTAAACGTAAGCCTGGACTGTCGGGATAAATTGACCCGCTCTGGGGCTCAAAAACGGATGATTTTATAAAACCGCGGTTTTATTTTTGAAAACCGGTATTTCGGGTATAAATCCCTCGGTTCGGTGTTGGTTTAAAAAAAAGTGACTACTCGGTTTTACCGGGGAAAAAACGCCCAAGCCTAGCCGATAGATATAATATAATATTACATTTTAAAATTGAATTTACTTTATACTTTATTTACTTTATGCTTCAATTCAAGGCATTGTAAATGGCTGCAGCTTTAGGCCTACATGTACATGTGTAGTTGTTGTAAGTCGTTGCTTTTCGTTGCAAATCTGAGAATTAGAAAAAAACAAGCCACCTGTTTCGATTCCCACATCACCTGGCCAGCTATCTTAGCGATAGCTTGGCCTTCATTGCCACAAACGAGCAGTATGATATAGTATAACTAATAGAGATCAGTAGCAGGATTCAGCCTGAAGATCTGACGTCACGCTTCCACAATTGTGAAATACTCCCGATACCGGCCTCTCATTTCGGGGGACACCTGAACATTTATTCAACTTTGACTGTTAATGTAAGGAACCCTGAAGTGTGACGTATATCCAATGAAATCCCTTGAATGGTATGGCCGGAGACAATTAAATATATTGTATGAACAACGGTGTCTGGTTCCCGACTACACGCTGATGTGATTTGTGTAACGTTAGCCATCTTGTAGCACATCGTTAGGCCCCGGCTCGGGCACACGGATTTTCTCACGGGGACGAAGCTGAGTTATTAGACTGTCCGCCTGCGCTGCAAGACCGACAAAATTAAACGGCAAAGGATCTATGATCCTTCATTTCTGAAAAAATGTATGTGTATAAATAAGCTCAGAATCCCCAATAAGAAAAACATTTGAAGCCTCAAATTACAACAGAGATTACATGTATTTAAAATCCAAATAAAATCGGGCCCCACGCCATAATAGCCATTCGTGCTTGTTTGGGACGAAAAGGTTTGGACGGGCAGTTTTAAATTCCTAGATGAAACGCAAACTTTGAGCTTGTGAAGAATTTAGTGGCATACATACTTAGGCTATAAAAGAAATAATAAATAAGACTGTGCGAGACACATCAGTAAACAGTTTTTGGAGATTTAATTCTGACCAAGTTAATAATAAACCTTTAAGTTCAACTATGTATTCATACATTGGGTGGTGCTGTTTAATGATGATGATTGAAGAGGGTAAATAAAGACAGAAGCACGATAACGTATGGCACATTCGCGCCTAAAATAACGTTTGGAATTCCCAATAATTGTATAAGGTAACACTCGTTGGCGGCGATTTCTTGAGTAAAAGATGATAGTGCAGTCCCATTTAGTGACACTTTACCTCTGTTGATTGTTAAATCAGATTGTATTTTTAGTACAGAATGATGTTTTGTCCTTATAGGAATAATTGACCTTAGTTTAAAAGGTACCATAAATGAACCAATTGGTCAAAACGGTGGAGTGACATAATTTCGGTTTATCAAACAGATGATTTTATTTGTAGGTTAGTTTGTGTTCGAGTGAGTTTGGCCATTTTGAATATGTGATTTTGCCATTATGTTTACTGCTTGTTTCACATCTATGTTATTAATGGACGGATTATATGTTTTGAAATCTCACGGTTCATATTTTGAGGCTTCCAAGCAGTTTTTGAGTGTTGGACTCATGTGTTGTTTTGGGATGCCAAGTGTAGTTTGGAAGGATGAGTTTTGGATGGTTTGTTATGCATTATAGGTATGTAATTCTCAATCTTCTCTGGAAAATGTTGATGTCACTCGAAAGGGTTGGTCAAGTATAAGGTGGTTGGAACGAGATTTCTTTTCCGAGATCATTTTTTTAATTTGAGATAGTTTTGCTCTAGATAGGTTTGTAATAAACTGTTCAATTTGTTCTGCAATTGGGGTATTCATTCGACTAGTGTTATTTAGTTTGGTTTTAGTAAAGCGTTCATGTGAAAACCGTTTTCTGTTTCGATTGTGAACGTTTTGCTCTTTTTTGAGTTTCCGTTTTGCCATTGTCAGTTATTATTAACTTGGTTTTAAATAATATAATATATTATTTAAGTATATTATACTTATATTTGTATTGTATTATTTTTAGATGGTAGGTTTGACAGTAGCATGTGACCACTCCTTTTTGAAGTTATTGTGGTCCTGAAAAAGTCCGGTGGAATTTGTGTTGGTCTTGAAAAAGATCAGTCGGTCTGTGAGAGTTGTGCTTCGTCTCTCTGCCGCTTATATCACCGGTTCAGTAGTGGTCTTGGACGGGTGAATAAGGCGTTCAATTTACGGCTATCTCCAGATCGTTCTTGCTCTGGAAATATTCCATGCATGGGTTAATAGTCCAGGGAGCTTGGTGTTGGATCTGCTCAGTTTTGTATGTTGTCGGAATGATTTGGTACGGCCTTCGAATGGGAGTGGGGGTGGGTCAGGGGACGGTAGAGAGTGGGTCCAAGTGGCATACCCATGCAAAATCATGTCAAAGTTGATTGCTTTATTATGTTGAAAAAACACCATACAATCTTTTTGTTTGTATGTTATTTATCAATTCAGAAATGTTAATGTGTAACCAAACAATGTTTGAGTTATAGATTTGAAAGCTATCTCAACTTCAAAGATCAACATTTATTGTAAAGGTTCTATGGTCCGATCCCAGGGTAGTACGATCACGGGTTAACATTATTTTGAAGCGATAAGTAGGCCTATATCGCTCTAGTCTGTGACGTCAACATTCATTATTACTTTACAGTTAGAGTTCATCATCAGTATAGTTCCGGCAAGTGGTTCCATCCAGGGACTATTTAATCGGCCTATATTTTATCCAGTGATATCACTACTCTTACTTGCCGGACGACACAACAACTTTAGTCCGCTATACGTCACTATTCATTATTATAATAGAGTTGATTATCAGTATAGTTCCGGCAAGTTCCAGGGACTATATCTATAAGGACCTACATTTTATCCCGTGATATCACTAGTCGATCAAGATCTGACGATGCAGCAGCTCTAGTCAGCGACGTCTCCATTATATTTTAGGAAATCGGTGAGTTTGCTTCAGGGTCTCTCAAAATGTCATTTTTTCTGTCAGTTATATAATACGATTGTTCGTTTTGAAATGTTTGTTGGATTTGGTGTGTGAAGAACGCTCATCACAATTTGTGGCGTGAGTGGCAAAAATAACTCCTCCACATAATTCGTTCACTCTTAAATCTAAAGTGTTGAATCAACATTTTTAAGAGTTCGGTCAGTGACAACTCTTTATAAAGTTGGATTTAACTTTTAAAAGTGTTGAATTAAAAATGATAAAATTAGACTTAATCCTAATTGACTTTGTGTATATTCAACACATTCTTCGAGTTGAATTTCGGTGAGTGTTGTCACTCGCCGAACGCTTATATAGTTGATTCAACAAGTTTAGTTTGAAGAGTGTGAGCTATTATAGATGATGAAACGTTCTCAGAACACAGGCAAACAATTATTAAATGTGGCATCGAAATAATAGTGGAAAACTTTGCAATGCAAGTTATATATACAACACAATTATTAAGATTGTTTGTTTCAATCGTGTTAACATTAGACGGACGACTGCTGGTAGCCGAAAGTATTATTTTCAGAATTAAAAAGGTTGCATCATGATTTTTTTTCTTCTTTATTATACTTTCGTAGTACGTGTGTTGGGGAGGAGGGAGGGATGCAGGGGCGTAGCGAAGGCATTTTGTTTAGGGGTGGGGAAGCCAATTTGTCGACTGACATCGGGGGGGGGGGACTATACCACCCGGTGAAACCTCAGCTCTTTTCGTGCTGGAAATACAGTGTATTACAAAGTAAAAACAACTGATAACAAACAACTTGGCAAATCTTCAGCGCCTACAGAAACACGATACATTTGCAGTCAGCAAACCCATAGCTCTAGGTTTGCCGACTGAAACTTTATTCTGGACCAACCCTTGATCTACTAGTAGCTTTGATTATTCATTCGCCATCTGAGGCTCTAAATGCCGACTTATTATTGGTGGGTGCCGCCCACATCCCCCCCCCCCCACTTGCTACGGCCTGGGTGGGATGTACACCTAGAAACATTTAAGTGCACCAGTCTTTTGTTTTCAAGTAATAATGTGAATAGGCTTTCGTCAACTTTTTTGTAAAATGTAAAATTTTCAGATTAAACTCAATCAACTCTATTTATTAGACGTAACCCTCCTATATTTCCTCCTTCAACTGTTATTTTTATCTTCTTGAATTAGGTGAAATTTCATACCTCTAAAGTCAACTTTTATTTTACTTTATTCTTTTAATTTTGTTTTGATTTGTTTTTAATTATAAAACAAATTTATAACTAAATTACTAATTTAAAAAAATATATATTATTAAATTTATAAATTTAAATTAATTTAATTATTAATTAATTTATCTTTTGTTTTTATAAAAGTCTGAAGCTGTTTAAGAACTCTTATATTGCCGGCAATTACCTTCCCCTAATTCCCTTATTTTTGTAATTTCTATTGTAACTGAAGAATCAATGAACATTCCACATAGGTAATAATGTTTTAAAATGAAATCCCATTCGTCTCCATAATGTTACATTTGAAGATATTAAAGACTTTCAACATCTTTCCAATAACAAAGACATCGTTATCGGAATTTCCAACACTATACCATCATCACCACTCTCATAACATCAGCCAAACTCACTGTTTGGAAACAAGATATTCTCAAATCAGCAGATTCGGATTTTAAAGAAATAACCAAAACTAAAGTTATTAAAATCCCTTCTATGTATATCCTTCCTGAAGTCCATAAATTAAACTCAGGCTCCCTTTGTCGATGTAAGGAATCTAAACTGAAAGTATCGCCATTATCACTTCACACAGTTGGATTATAATATAGATAATTCTTTTGAACAGGTCTGAAGGTAAATTTCTAGAATTCAATTTGCCCTGGCCTATTACTAACCGTTCTAGTCAACTATACTATCGACCAAATTAAAACTTTAGATATTAATTATTTCGATGACTTTTCCCTCATTTCTTTTGACTAGGACAGTCTTTACACTAATTGTCACCGTTTTCACGAAGGGCCAATTGGGCCACACAACACAAAACCGTACGTTTCGAGATAATCGAGTTTTAAGTTGCTCACTTTTTGAAATTGTAGTTTCACCATCAATAACGGAGAATATTGCCAAATTATGTACACTGTTTGAAAGTACAGATTTCAAACTTATCAAATGTACAAATTATTTGACAACAGGACGATTATTTACAGCGTAATTGATTTATTAATACAATTGTCTTTGTCTCTTCATGAAAACGCTAGGAACGGCTTATTTTGCTTTCAATTGTCCCTTCGTGAAAACGGAAAGGCAGCGCGTGTCACTACACACCTATAAGTAGCTCACAATTGGCACTTTTGTGGGAAATAAGGAAAACGTCTCGTGTGAAGGGGCCGGTACCCGTTCTGGATTTGTACGCACGTTATGAGGGAGAATTGGGGACTAAATAGTTTTTGCGTTTTCACGAATGGACAATTGGGAAAGTTGTGTTGATTTGAACGTTAGGGATTAGTATCTTTGATTTGAACGTTAGGATTAGTATCTTTGATTTGAACGTTAGGGATTAGTATCTTTGATTTGAACGTTCATTACAATAAGTAAGCACGGGCTCAGTGACAAACTTTAATGAGCTATATGACATCATCAGTCATTTACATAAGCTAATTACAGCATGCACGCGCAGTGATTTGGGAAGTAATAAATATTCATTTAATGATCACGCGGTGAACCAGTGACCTCCTCCCGTCGATTAGCCAATCAGCACGCAGTACCGTGAAGATTGCACGCGCGCGGCGCACAAACAACTGTGTCATTAGAATTCTAGAATATGCAGTCGATCAACTTCGGTGGTCTGTGAATATTACATAGGTACATACAGTAAAATTTTGTAAATTTCATTCAAACTGTGTTTGAATATTCATTAGGGTCGACAGCAACTAACTGTGCAGTTACTTTATGAATGAACTACATGAGTGAACAGCAAATAGACCGCCCACTGGATGGAGGCCATGTATAGGGAGCTACGGAGCGTCTTAAGCTTACCGCACCGCGAACACTACACGTACGTGTACGTGTATTGTTAGTGTTCGTGCGTGACGCGGTCAGTGTGCTGAAGTGCAAAAGTTGTCGTTTTGAATTCGACGGGTACATAATGTACACATTTTCCAAAAGCAGAAATATTGGGTTTCTACAGCAAGTAGACAAACTAAATTTGCATGGGGTACAGTTAATATGTCCAGTACCTGTTTCTTTTGGGAGCATGGGTTTCATAAAATAGAGGTATATGCATTTGGTCTATACTTGTCTGTATGCGTAATGCAGTGTGTATTTCAACGCTGGTGTTTGTATGAGAGATGTCCGTTTACTTATTGTAATGATTGGAAATGTTAGCTGCCAATGCAATTACAATCACACGATCGAGACATGATCTGTTTAGATGATTTCAACAGATTGTCCTTGTACTCAACCTCGTATGAAAGGATGTGGTATTTAATTATTACAATGAAAAAGCTTCACTACTTCTGGGTTCAAAGATCAATAACAGGCAGGCAGTTTCCGTTTCATTCTATGACGCACAAATAATTCCTCAGTGGACTACAGAGATGAGAGGCGGTAGACAAGTTTTCAAATATTTCCTAAATTTTCCCTAAATTTCTTCAAAAAATTCAAAAATATTGTCCAAACATACAAAAGTATATTTTACTAACTTTGTGATCATTTTCCAATATTTTAAACTCAAAAAATAATTCCTCCTGTGTTAGTTGTAGGGGTGCCAATTGGGGTAATTCAATTGTATATTGATTTGTGAATTTCTCATTGAATAGAAGGTTTATGCTGATAGTGATATGGAAACTTTCACATTTCTATGAGTCGTTTGTTGAGGTTTGGTTCCATAAGTGTCGATAAAGGGCAATTATACTATTTTATAAAATAATTATATCCATATGCATATATTGATTGTGATAAAGAGGTTTTACTGGGTATTTCACATTTTCTGGGGCTTAATATTACTTGGCCCATACCAATTTAAATTTATGGAAGTCGGTCGGATACTAACCCATACCCAGTGACAACATGCGTGCTGTGCAGATTTTTAAATAGTGTAATAAACTTAACATGTAATTAAATTACCCAAACCATTAGTCTTAATGCAAGTGTGTGATTTCTTACGTCGGTCGTATACTTCCAGAACAAAAATTATATCCAAATACACATAAGGCCCAAAATGTTTCTGGTTGGTTTCTCGTGGTGTCCGCCTGCATCACCTCAGACCCGCGAATTGGCATTATTAATTGTTTTAAATTCTATTTTATTATATTTTTATGACTGCAGCCAAAATTGCTGGATCGATTGGTATTCTGCCCTGCTTTTTCACATGATATAGGAGTATGAACGTTTGCCCGAATTGTGAGGCCTATCTTAAAAACCACTCTTTCAAAGAGCTATAATAATGGCGGACAAGTCTTTTTGGAGTGGATAAAGAGTGAATTGGTAGCCTATACTGTATTTTTCACTCGAATCAGAGTGGGTTTTACACTCCAAAAAGACTTGTCCGCCATATAGCTCTTTAAAAGAGTGGTTTTTCACTTGTTTACATTAAGAGAGTAGCCACCATAATTTGTGCATGGGAAATTTAGTCTGGTTCCAATAACTGCGTATCCATTAATTATTTCGATGACTTTTCCCTCATTTCTTTTGACTAGGACAGTCTTTACACTAATTGTCACCGTTTTGACGAAGGGCCAATTGGGCCACACAACACAAAACACACGTTTCGAGATAATCGAGTTTTAAGTTGCTCACTTGTTGAAATTGTAGTTTCACCATCAATAACGGAGAATATTGCCAAATTATGTACACTGTTTGAAAGTACAGATTTCAAACTTCTCAAATGTACAAGTTATTCAACAACAGGACGATTATTTACGGCGTAATTGATTTATTAATACAACGTCCATTTGTGAAAACGCTAGAAATAGCTTATGTCACTTCATGAAAACGAAAAGGCAGCGCGCGCCACACTATAACAGACCTATAAATAGCCTAAAATTGGCTATTGCTCGTGAAAACGGAAAAACGTCTCAGCTCACACGAAAAGCGCAATCAACATGTTGTGAGCTAGTGTGAAACTGGTTCTGGATTTACACACGTTATGAGGGAAAATTGGGAACGAAGTAGTTTTTGCGTTTTCACGAAGGGACAAGACACAATCGGCAATTCCGAGCTAGTAGTGGTTATGTGATGTATAGTGGGTACAAAATAACAACAAACCAGCAGTGCGCTGTGTATCAACATAGGGAGCTCCATGGAGGGTTTTAAAACAACGACCCATTGATAGCTGAATGGCAAGGGAAGGCAAACTGAATGTTCAAAATCATGTTATATTCATTCTAGAATCTCTGTGCAATTTAGGCTCTGGAATTCACGTAATGCTTTGTGACTTTGTCAAAGTCGTAGGAGACTGGCGTACTACTCTACTGTATTAAACTCACAGTCGTTTTCCCGGTTTCGGATTTTCCCGGTTCTGGATAGCTGCAAATTAAAAAAATCTGTTTAATCCAGATCGCTTCAGATTGATACTTTAAAAATTGATACTTTACTGAGGTGAGGAATAACTAATGAACTATCTAATGTGTAATTTCCATCCACTAAACTGCGATCGTTGTGAAGATATCGATCATTTAGTGACGCAAACTCTACGAAGGTCCCCAAAAAGCGACATTGACGTTCTTTGCTGTGGACTGGAAAATGTAGTTACGTTTTTCAACATTGAATTTTTCTAAAGTTGTGAATTTTTAATTTTTTTTTTCAAGTCTGTGGTGTATTTTTATATAAAAGAGTTGAACATTGAAGTTCGCTCCAAAATGAGTGACGGTGGCCGAGCCTTCCCTAGTTCCGGATAAAAACTTCTTCGCGCATTGATAATGTGCGTAATGTTTGGAAATTAAAATTGGGAACATCTCCGATCGGTTTAGAGAACTTAAACTCGTGTTCCAACCAACAAATACAACATCTATGATGTGCCTTGTATGTACAGCAGAAGCACTCGGAAGAAGCCATGCTTTTCCATACACTGCGCGTCGCTTGCTTGGTTTGTTTACATTTTATACCCACTATGAGTCACGTGACTCCGGTCGCCGATTGAGGTAGTTGTGTTTCATGTTGATGATGTGAACGTTTTCTCGAAGGGATTTTTTTAAATTGTTAATTTTGTAACAATTTTGAAGCCAACCTCGGACCAGAAACTGGAGACTTGTTTGGCCAAATGATATACTCGTTTAATAATTAACCCTAAAAAACAATATTACAAAAATGGCGGGGATATGGACGGTGGTGGGTGACCACAATATAACAACAATTTTGTGCACCATCTTTCCTCTTTGAAAGTGCCAAAATTGTTGGTTCGGCCCACCGGCCAAAATAATAATGTGAGGATTGCCATTAGCATGCATTGGACACTAACCAATCTAGTGCACTGATTGGATAAATTAACTGCTCTTTGATTGGCTGAAAGATACAAACCCTGAATCCCAACTTTGTCACAAATTTCCCAATGGACATTCACACAGTTAAAATTGCCCATACCATTTACACACACAGCTATTTGCTATTTGATTGGTTAAAAGTTCTTACACAGGATCCCTCATTTACATATCTGTTCATATAAAAAGAGATGCACCGTGTGTTAAGATACTACAAAAGGAAGATAGGACAACAGCGGGCGCACTTCCATGCCCAGCTATTTTGCGCGCGTTTCACGTTTCCACACGTACACACAGAGAGTCCTATCTTCCTTTTGTAGTGTCTTGTACATGCGCATGCAGACATAAAAATACACTGTCCCCACGTACATACATGTACGTGCAGTCTAGTCAACTGTGTACTGTATTGTATGCAGACACACAACTGAACTTTACAGGTTCAATGTACATTACATGTATCGTCCATGTACGTAATTCGCCGCACTCGTGAAATGACGCACTTACCTTTGGCTTAGCATTTCTCGGAAAACTTACAAAGTTATGGCGTATTAATGGTTGCATAAATTTATCTAAGTCATACTTGTTACAAAAATAAAAATCACAGTGAAATTATATGATTTACTGGAAAGTTAGTGCTTGTGAAAGTGGAAAACGTTGTTTAACCACTGATTTTACTAGATACAAATAGTAAGGGATTTACATGACCTCAATTTTTTTCCACGAACATCTGTGATTTTATTGTTCTATGCTAACGAGCTATTGTCTATGTAAACCAAAAGATATGAATGCTTTGCATTTGCAATGATTTTTTTAAGAAATACTGATCCTCAAAATGGACATATTCCTTATAGAAGAAGCGAACGAAGACTACTTAATTCGTTGGTGTTTATTTCGTCGGCAGTGGAAAATTAATGAGAAAATGAAATATTAATATCATGGTTATGAAAAGAAATCATTTATTTGACAAAATGTTAACATAATTTTTACACATTTCAAAGTTTAAAAGTACTTTTTGCAAAAGTTTTAACCACCTTCCATTTTATTGGTCTTTCAAGAATATTGATTAAAAGTTTTGAGAGCTTCTCCAAATTATACCATTTTATTTTAAAAATCTAGAACAATATTTTTATTTTCAAGATTAAAAACAATTTTACAACCATCTGGAATAGGATCAAACATGATTCAACTGTTTTTCTTCTTGGATACATTTTCTGTGCCCCCATCAATTTTAACAGTTTGGGGTGAGTCATTATACCAACATCAATTTTTTGATGACCACAATTCTGTGCGTCTCAAAAAACGGCGCTCAAGACGTCCACGCATATGATCATGCATTGAAATTCAGCATTTTACAAGAGAATCCTTCACTGAAACAAACTGAAACACCAAACTACCAATTTCATTTGTAAGTTACTGTCCAGTTGATTATAAAACCTTAGGTGCGTCATTTAGGGTAAATTACGTTAAGACAACCTGACTGCACTCATTGTCATGATTGTAGAGGTGAGTAAAGAAAACAAAATAAACAGTTTCTTCCGAGTATAAAGCATTTGATCTCCTATCCTATTCCTAGTGATAAAATGTCATAGGGCCTATTTATTGTAACGGTTCGTGAACCTCCGTAACCATAGTAACATTAGTTACTTTAGAACTGTGTTCTTCAGCCGATATTTACAAAACATTTTACTTACTAAGTTATAACGTTAGGCCTAGTTGTAAATGTGTTCAGACAGTTTTTGACACAATCTATCGAATGAGGCCATGAAAACATCCATAGGCCTAGGTCACCGTTAAAAAGGGTGCTAGGCCTATTCCCATTTTGGTGTATTATTTCTTAATTTTTGGTCAAGAATATAGTATTTTTCAACAAGTTCCTTAATTTTCATCCATCATGTCCATTGGCCATTGGCCATTGGCCATGAAATGTGGCACAAAATGTCACAAATGTGTGGCACAAATGTTGGCAGATAGGGGCCTATAACATAATGCTAGGGCCGACAATTCATATCATAAATTTATATAGGCCTATTGAGCAAAAACATTCTGAACAAATCTTTAAAAAAAATGTTTTGGGGACAAAATATTAAGATATTTCATTTAGGTTAGGACCTAAATGTAATAGTGGCCATATTGGATTTTCAGAATGCATTGGATGTGGCCACATGACTCAATGTTGTCCAGTTCAGAGTTTACAAATTGACAACAAACTCCAAAATACACAAATGCCTTTAATTGGGCCTGTCCACAAGGATTTCACGAATTAGAAAAATCTAAAGTTTCTCAAAGGAAGCATTTTAGTATAATGTTAATTGTTATTGTAATGTCACAAAATGGAGTAGATATAGATTAATTATTCAAAGGAAAGACAAAATCTGCTCCAAAAAGAATCTTCAGTGAGTGCAAATAGCAATGGTTTGTAAAATATGTATTTCTTAACGACACG
>CM055826.1:8896153-9024654 GCA_029582265.1 Zoroaster sp. YZ-2022
GTCCCATCCAAGGACGAAGAAATTTATGGTTAAGTACCTTCTCAGGACACAAGTGTCACGACCGGGGCTCGAACTCACACCCTGCTGCTGGCAACACCAGAACTTGAGTTCGGTGCGCTAGACCGCTCGGCCACGACACTCCATAAAACCAAAAACCAACGCAGACCTCAAAGTGGATTATACTATAAAGTACAATTATGGACTTTTCTTTAAATTCTGAAGACAAAACTAACTATGATTAAGTTATAAATGTTAATTAAAATACAAATGTACAGAAACCAAGTTGTATTTAAATCTGATAAAACCTCAGAACCACTTATCCAAATGTACGAAAGAATCAAGTAAATTATTTTAGGAAATATACTCCCCACAAAATACTGAGTTAAGTATTCTGCTGTATTCAAAACTTTCAAGCATAGATATTAAAGTTAAACCTAATCCAAACTTTTAATAATGTTACCATGCCAACTAGATTGCTCAAATAATGTAAATTCATCTCTTAATCAAAAGATAACTACAAAGAAAACTCACCAATTATTTGTACTTTCACCTCTTCAAATGAGACAAAATTACTACCTGGCAAGAAGTACAGCCCATAAGTGCAGAATATGAAAGATCAATGAAAATGCATGGTGCATTTTGAAGATACGGCATGTTTCCAAAAGTGCACGAGATTTTGGAGGATTCAGGAAGGTTCCAATGCCCATGGGGTTAGGGACTTTATTTAGGATTAATCAACCAACCTGTGAAAGATTTAGCTTATTACAATGAGCAATTAACCCTAACCTTCCTAAATCATCCAATATCCTCTAAGTTGCATAATGGAAGGTTATCAGGAAATTGCAGTGGTGAAAGATTTGAAAATTTCGGGCAAATGTGATTATTTGTTTCGTGGATTATATGACATTGTATGAAAATGGAGGATTGAGGTTACATGTTGGTCTGTCCAAAAAATAATTCTGGAGGATTGAGGTTATGAGGCCTTCATGTGTGTAGCTATGTTTTAGTACATGCACATCTAGGTTTATTGTAGGTATTGCAAGGTCAGTGCTTGGTCAGTGGACACTGTTTATTGTTCCATGCATGCAGGGAGGAGTCCCTGGCCATGTATCACATATTAGAAACACAAGTGTGCATTCATGCAGTCTGCATACCAATGGAAGTGGTCATTGTGCTTGCTGTCACTGGAAGATTTTGAAGGATTCAGGTAGTGGCCACAAGTATTTAAAAACTGGAGGATTTAGAGGTTTTAACTCTTTACTATGAAGAATACTGGAGGATTGAGGTTGCGTGTGAGCAAGTGGGTTTAGGAGTTAGGTTAACCTCCTACTTCGGTGCCTTTTTCAGACAAGTTGATGCACCATTTGAAACCATTCGTTTTGTGAAACACCAAGGTGTAGGTATCCACCATTCAAAACCATTTGAATGGATTTGAATGGTAGTAAAGCTTGCTACCAACACTTTTCAAATGGTATCACCATGTGTGTACAAAACCAATGGCCATTTTGGCAAGTGGAAATTTTGAATGAGTTAATGGTCAAACAGTAGGAGGGTTAACCCTCCTACTGTTTGACCAAATGCAAGCCAATTGTCACTCCAAAAGTGTAACTGTCTTCAATTTAACTTTGACGCTGACTGAACGTATTCTTATGAAGCAGGAGACGATGTCTTTGAGGGCATTTGTTTGAGAAAGCTTTATTACAAATGTCACAAACAAATGGTTTTCTCCAGTGTGAATCCTTTTGTGACGATTTAGGCTGCCTATCTGATTAAACACTTTACCACAAATGTCACAACGAATGGGTTTTCTCCGTGTGAATCCTTTGAGTGCGTGTTAAGAGCGATTTCACCAAAAATGCTTTATCGCAAATGTCACAATTGAATTTCTCATTAGTATGCGCTGATGAGCTATGAAGGATTCTTGCGAGCGAAGGCTTTACCACAAGTGTCACAAAGAAATGGTTTTTCTCCAGTGTGAATCCTTTGGTGACATATTAGGGTGGTCTTAAGAGTAAAAGCTCGATCACAAAAGTCACAAACAAATATTTTCTCTCCAGTGTGAATCCTTTGGTGAAATTTCAATTTGTCTTTTCGTATAAATGCCTTATCACAAATGTCACATTTGAACGGTTTCTCATTTGTGTGTGTGCGATAATGATCTCTGAGTCTACTTGATCGAGAGAAAACTTTACCACAGGTGGTACAGACAAATGGATTCTCACCGTGGAATCCTTTGGTGAACTTTAAGAACTTTTTCCACATAAATGCTTCATCACAAACGCTCACAAACAAATTGTTTCTCTCAGTGTGAATCCTGTGACACTTTAGGCTGCTATTCACAGTAAACCTTTATCACAAATGTCACAAACAAATGGTTTCTTCCAGGTGAATCTTTCGGTGCTTTTAAAGAGGAATTTGACACAAATTTGTTATCACAAATGTCACATTTGTATGGTTTCTTATTAGTATGGTGCCATTGATGATCTTTGAGTCCACCTGACCAAGAGAAAGTTTTATCACAGACTTTGCAGACAAATGGATTTTCACCAGTGTGAATCTTTTGGTGACATGTGAGGCTTTTTTCACAGTAAACACTTTATCACAGATGTCACAAACAAATGGTTTTCACCAGTGTGAATCCTTTGGTGAATTTTAAGATTGTTTTTCCACTAAATGTTTCATCACAAACATCACAAACAAATGGTTTCTCCAGTGTGAATCCGTTGGTGACACTTTAGGTTGCCTTCGAGTAAACACTTTATCACAGATGTCACAAACAAATGGTTTTCTCCAGTGTGAATCTTTTGGTGCTTTTAAGAGTGTCTTTCACGTAACGGTTTATCACAAATGTCACGCTTATATGGTTTCTCATTAGTATGCTGCCGCTGATGATGTGAAAGTGCACTTGATTGAGAGAAATCTTTACCACAAATGTTACAAACAAATGGTTCTTCTCCAGCGTGAATCTTTGGTGAGCTTTAAGAGAAGCTTTTCGCCTCAAAGTTTTATCACAAATGTCACATTTATATGTAAAGGATGTATGGTTCTGTGTACCTTCCTCACCACAAAGCTCAGAGTAATTAGAGTTTTTCACTGTTTCCATGGTTACTGTTTTCCTTCATAAATACCTGATGCTAATTACTTGCACCCAGGTCATCAAACCTGAAATAAAGCAAACAAAATTATAAACACTCATCAGCTCATACTTATTAATGATTCTAAAAGGAAAAAAGTTGTCCTTTTTTTGGGTTAAACAAATCGTTTGTAATTGTAGTAGGATTTGAAGCTTTGCATGTTGGAAGTATATTATGAGTTAGGTTTGTGGTAGCATTATGTAAACAATCTTAGAGTTGTGATAATTGTAATGGCTGGTTCTGAGAAGACATTAGGAGTAAAGAAACAACTTAGGCATATTGCCTTTCCTACTGTATAAATGATGGATAAAATGTTTTGTTTGGGGGAGGAACCAAACAAAATATCAACACATATGGAAAGATTAGAATAGTTGGTTTTGCCCAATAAAGCAATACAGAGGAAGCTATATTGGTCAGTCTCGCTGAGGTCAACAGAAAGTCTCTCATTGGCTCATGTACATGTGCTGTGCAGTCATGTACACATCAGTGCATTCAAAAATCTTATCAGAATTGCCGAGATTCATATTGACTTGAAAACAACCCACTCTTTAATTAGTCCCCTGGATATATAGGGAGCAAATTTTTTTGGTGATAAGTTGCAAAGTTTTTTACTTATTAACGACAACAGTACAGAGAATTCTTCCTCAAAATTGATACGATCATAAACAGAATCATTTAATTCATCTTAAAGCATTATCTTTAGAACCAATTTCAAAGAAAAATTCTCCGTAATATGGTGACAATATGTAAAAACTTACAAAAAATTTCCCCCTTATCCCTAACCCTGCCAGACGCAGCAGAATGTATCAGGTGGAAAAGTCTGATGCACTTTGATGCATTCAGCTGTCAACACCAGTGCATAAGCAGCCTAGTCTGTTTCTATTGAGAGCTGGTCCCATTGAACAATGCCAGAGTTGTATCCTGCTGCCTTTGGTGACCACAGACTCTGAGGCAGTTCGGCCTTGAGTTTTGTTAACAGATGGATCTTGCTGCACTTGGCAGCCAAGTCACTTGACAACGATGCAATCTGTTGCGCTGGCAGGGTTTCTAGCCAAAATACCCTGGAGGGTTAGGTTATTGACTTTTCACATATCCTCATAGCAAGGGTTCTCATTTTCGAAGGTACATGTGCGAGGTTATTTTTCAAGACATAAAACATGGCGGTGAATGCAAGTCTTTATACATGTAGGTAGTGACCTGACCCAAGCTGCAGTTCTTGTATCTCAAACTTGTCAAAGGTCTTGTCATTGGCCAATCATACCTAGTTAGATTAGTATCGTAGTTTTCACATATGTGAAAACATAACGATGGGATCATCCTAACATGGGAAATTTGGAAAAACCATTCTTGTACACAGCCAAACAGACTGGCTACACAGATTGTTTCATATGATAAGATCGGTCCTAATATGGGTTCCAGACTATGGGTTTGAATGACAACATGTACGTGTAATGCAAGGTGAGTTGCCTGTTAAAAAGAGTAAAATCTTGGCATTTCAAGTTGGTTTTATAAAGCTGATCTATTTAAATGATTGAGGAAGATCTAGGCTTCTGTAGTAGCTTGGGCGATAACATGGCAAGCCCTTTTGAGATACAGAACTGCAGCTCCCCCTGGCCCTATTGCTTTTTTGGACAGGTTGTGTTTTGTACTCCTATTCGGTACATTATTTGTGTTTTTGGATAAGCAGTTGATTTACGTTTACAAAGTTTTGTCAGTTTAATTCATCTTTCAAGTAAACCACAAGCTGAAAGGAACTGACAAGGACAGGTACATAGGCCTCTAAATACTTTTTTAAAAAAAGAAAATGGAAGAATGTTCAACCCCAACCGCCACTTGTGCATTTATCAAAGCATGTGTTTTTAGAGATACAAATTGCCAACATCTCACCAGATGTGCACATTTCTTTCTCAAATCCAAAATATTGTTTCCAATCCTCCTTATTAAGATGTGTGTGTACAACCCGTGATTTGGTCATATTATTTTTTAGACAAAAAAGTTGCAGTTGTATTAACATTATTTAAAGAAATTAATAAACTTAAGTAATTACTTGAAAAACCACTTATTTTTTCCCACCATATAATTTTTTCCGCAAAAGTATACCATCATTCGTATTGACTTTGAATAAGCACAACAAGAAAAATACCAACACTTGACTTTTTTTGAATCATGTAGTAGGGCATATCCCACAATGTCGAAATTTTTTTGGCTGCTCAATCTGGGGTGAATCCCCGTGCAGACACCGTGGAGATACCCTTTAACGTCTGAGGCCGTTTTTTGACGCCCGGGAGCTTTTTTTCAAGACGGAATCACTATTCTATTTCAACCTCGTTTCAAATTTTCTGAATGCATCTAGAATTTTCCCAAAAAATTTCAAAATTTGGGTTCGCTTGCTCATCAAAACCATCGATGATTTACAAAGTTGAGTAAAATCCTTATCAAACCACAAAAATCATTTTTCATACTTGTTTTCACCTCGACCAATTTTTCCCGGCTTGACGATTCCAGTTATGTTTTGATTCCAAACATCGGTCAACTAAAGATTGCATTGCGCGCTAGCCGCGCTTAGACCTACTAATTTTAGTCCGATAAACTCGTAAACCTAATATACATCGTTGGTAATAATATTATTTCTCATGAACTTATTTCATTTTTTTTCATTTTTCCCAGTCCAATATCATTTATTTTTATAATGTTTAATTAAATCGGGGATAAGAATTTCGTGATTTCAGTATAAATTAAAAATCTAGATTTGATAATTTTTTTTCATTTTTAAAAATTTATTTTCATTATTTTGTTTATCTTTGCAGTCCAATATAATTTATAAATTTTCTATATTTAATTAAATCAGGGATGAGAATCTTTCGAAGATTTCAGTGTAAAATAAAAATAACCCCCAGATTTGAGTATTTTTTTTTAATTATTTTATTTTTTTTTTTTTTTTTTTACACATTTTTTTATTTTTATTTGTAAATCAGCACTAAAAACAAACTAACATTGAATTAGCCTGAAAGGTTATTATTCTTCCTTTCCGCCATCAGTGATACCAACCTTTGAAATCGGACAAGAATTAAAAAAGTAATATGGAATCCGAGAAAATCTAGGAAACGAAAAATGTCAAATTTACATTTCTTTTTGTTTTTCCTTATAAAATAATTGCCATTTAAATTTATGTTTTAGGGGCCTAAAATTCCCGATTCAAATGTTATAACTTCCTATTTTTGGTCACGGGAAGATATCCTATATCATTGTAATCTCTCATTCAAGACCTGACAATGATACCAGTTGTATTAAATCTGGATTTTGAAATTTTTGTCACAAAGCTACATGATATTTCTTCCTCCATGGTCAAACCATGGTCTAACTAATCATGGATATGGACCCCATCCCATGCCATGGAGACTGACATTGATTGAATCAGACGACTGTCTGGAAAATAAGCTTCATTGAATCTAGTATGGTTCAAGTATCAAACAATGCCCTTTAACATGTACAGTTTAATAAGATCATTTTTCCAAATAATGAAATCCCTTGTAACGTACAGGAGCATTCGTATTCCAGTTAACGAGTACAAATTCAATAACATTTAAACAGCGCCTCAGATCTGACGGGAGTCTATTTTACCCCATGGTCACGTAACAGCTTGTGACGTGTGGTTTTCATGTCGCTTTGTCCCCACTAAATTAATTTTTAGCTTTTCCCTTAACTAATTCAGAGTGTTACCTTCAAAACAAGCTGTTGGGTTCTAAATATTATTGTTTTCAAATAAAATTTTGCAGTAAAGGATAGTCGATAGTCGAACCATGGGGGAAAGGGAAGTTCCTTCTCCATGGTCGAACGTACATCTGCTGCGGCCACTTGACTGCTGCTCATTAATATTCATTAGATAAACGTACTTCAGACCATAAAAGGATGCGTCAATTTATTACTTTTTGATCCCAGTATTCAATAGATATTTAAACAGGGATTTGTAAATTGTATTATTCTTAAATAGTTTTTCCCTTCAAGAATAATTGTTTAAAGTAATGAACTTGTGCATATTTAACTTTATTTGTGATAACCCTGCATTGCGGAGTCGAGTTTTGGATGCCGCCAATTTTGGGCCAATGAAAATAGTGTCGCTCTTGCATGCTCTGTCCGTTGTATCTTGTATAGCGGGTGTTTCGCTTCCGCACGATCAGTTGGGAAGGTTTCCTGTAATTATCAGGTTAGTGTTGAAAAATTTTTATATACATGAACCCACATTGATTGCTTTTAAATGACTTGACTTAATAGAACGGACATCTCTCATACAAACACCCCCAAAGCGTTACGCACAAGACAGTATAGACCAAATGCATATAGCTCCCCCTCTATTTTTTTAAAACCCCATGCCCCCAAAAGAAACAGGTAGGGCTCAGGACATATTTTTAAATTAACTGTACCTGCAAATTTAGTTTTCATTGTAGAAACCCAACATTTTGCTTTGGAAAATTTGATATGTACCAACCGTCGAATCAAACACAATTTTTGCATTTCACTTTCAGCACACTCACTGACCTCTCACACGTACGAACAAAGGACACACCGCCCAAAAAGTCAAAAATGGATTGATAGAATGTTTAGATAACCTTTTGGGTTTTCAAAAACTAAATCTGTATCTGTATTACCGAGAAAAACAACAATAAAATGTCAAAGGTCACTATACGCATTTTAGTCTAGACCGTGAAACCTGTATGCAATGTTGCAGATTTATTTAGGTACCCTGCGTTACACCATCGTGATTGTAACAAGAGGAAAAGGTTCAGTCTTTTTTTTTGTATCCGGCCTTGTAAACAACGAACGATCACAGAATTCTGGATTCATTGCAACCAGATCATCCAGATGCACGTCGACGTCCAAGATCACCCAAAAAAAGTGGGGAAAATTTAATATTTGATAGACCTTGGATAAAACCAGGAGAAGGCATAGACTAACAAACCGGTGCTTAGAAATCTATCTGGACATGCTGGATTCTGGGTGAGTATCTCAATCATTCTGATCAATATCGATATAGGCTAGTTTAGCTCATTGCCATCGGACGGTAGACAGAACATGTAACATGATGAACACACATGACATTCCCGGGCAATTATGTGAAATTGCCCAAACCCCGATTACATACTCTACATATTTGACAAAAAAAAATTAGAAAGGAAGCTTCAATTTTGCTTTAGATTCTCATATTCTCAAAATATTCAACTTTTTATTTGGTTGGGACATACTTAGGGCTTAGGCAAATGACCAAATTTTTTTGTCTGAATGCTTTTAAGTTTTAGGGGCCTAGTTTATCTTAGAAAGAAAAGAAAAAACAAATTATAATACAAAAATTTTCCAGATATAACTTTGGAAACACAGGGGAGAATTATTTTAAATAAATTTCACAGGTTGTTTTACCCCTATTTTTCATGAGATCTAATGTTAAGAGTTAGTTGAAGTCAATGTTCATTATCAACAACAATGATAACATTTTATTTAGTTTAATGGTTGTTTATTACAACAAATTAAGGTTTATAAAATATGTAATTTTTTGCATAGATACTGGCATTTCAGTCCAAGAGAAGGTTCAACCACCTTTCCCAATCCATATCAGTTAAAAAATTTTTAATTTATTTCAGTGATTGTTTATAAATTTTGAATTTATTTAAATTTCCAAGCCCTTTCTCCCCTGTTCACTCTTAAATCTTTTCAAAAAGGACAAACATTTTGCTACTAGCTACGGGAAATTGATGGGGGTCAAATTTATTCATCAAAGGAATTGGTAATTTGAATCAAATATATGCTTGTTTGCCTCCCAGTTCTTGGATTCTATAGTGCGATAATACTCCCAAGAATTTTAGAAACAAATGTGGTTCATCACCAGTAGCAATTTTACAATTTACAACACCCATACAACCTTGATTGTTTCAATGTCTAAAAATGGTACAAAATGCACTGATCTTTTAATTCTAGTGTACAACTGAAATGTAAAAGCAATGTAGAATTTTTTCAAATTTATTAATGATTTTAATTATTTATAGGGGAAAACAAAGAAAATTTATAAACATTACAATAAGGAGATGCTTATTACAGTGTTATTTCATTTTCAATTTTTCATTATATTTTTCCATTATAAACTTGAGTTAAAAGTGAAGTAATAATAAAGATCACTCGTATATTAAACCCTGCAGTCCATCCATTTATTTTTTTTTCAAGACTTAATACCAATAAATACAATGTTGGCTTCATTTAAATCTAGAATTTAAAGGTTTTCATAAACAAAATGGGACCATCAGATTTGATCAATGGATGTATTTAATTTGTTTAATTGTCAATTTGGGTAATTAGAACTTGTGGCCTTATTTTTGGGATATTTATGACAACCTTCTGCCGAGGGGAGGGAAAGAAGGAAAACTTATCATAAAACTTTCTAATGAAAGCTAATATTAACTGACATCCCTACAGCTTGGACATGTTAAAAACTGCAGACATTAGTATTTGACATACCTGTATTGTTTTTCTCCACCCAATTACTATAGCCTGTGCTTTGAGACCTGGGACCTGATACATGAACATGGATGAAATGCACAATTATTAGCCCAAATTTCTTTTTATGTTCCATGAGGAAAAATTATTTCAACATGGAATATCAGGAGTGTAAAGACTTTTCTCACAGGGGAACTTTTCTTGGTGTTGGAAAACAAAGAATGGGAAAAAGTTTATATGCTCCCCAGCTTCAGTGTCTTCAGTAACCCAGCTCCCCACCTCCCCCCACCCAAATCAATATAACCCACTTCTGCCCTTGAATATGCAGCCAGTTTAACCAAATCCTTACATGTAGTCCCTTCACCCTAAATCAAAGGGCTTTATGCCTAATAACGCTGAATAAGTTTATCTGGCTACCTTCAACCCCGCAAACTATGTTCATAGTGTTTTTACTTGATTTATCATCATCATGTTTTTTAAAAGTGTGTTGGGCTAAAGTCAATATCATTATGCATATTTATCTAAGAATACATGTTTATGTAGGAGTAGATTTGGGTACCCATGTAACTATTCTACAGTTAGAAGTGTTGGTTCTAGAAGAACTTTGGGGGATAATTTTCCATCAACTTCATCATCTTATCCCGAAGACAATCAGAGTATACTGATTGAAACGTAAATGTCACTGCCACTCAGAACCAATGCTATTTACTACTCTGAAAGATAATTAATCTCCCACTGTTCTTTAACATTAAAAATTTTAAAATCAATATTTTCAAAGTAGTACAACCACAAAATACTAATATAGTAATTTTGGGTGGGGGGGTTGAGGGTTGTCAGTTTGCATTTGTCTTGAAACATTTTCTTGTCGTTATGTTATACCTGCAGTTGTTGGCAGAGAGAGTGTCTTAAAAAGTAGGGACATGTCGCCTGTACCAATAGCAAATTGAAACTTTTTGATTGGATGGCACCGTAACAAACCTGGAAGTTGATATAGTAGGTAATCTTTCTGGAGAAAACTCTTATGTCTAGTGGAATGTCTGCTAGTAATCTTAGGTGTGGTAGGCTAGGTCGCCGTTGCCTGACACCCATTCACACATCGTAGGTGACATGATGAACTGAGCGATTCGTCTCTGTCTCCATCTCACTCCATTTCATCTATGTACCAAACATGAACGAACATTATGTATACAATCTTACAAAAGAAAGATTACTGATAGTACTCCAGCACAAAAACATAACACAATAGCCAGCCATGAATAACACATGTAAAGCTACTTTGGCGACAATATTAGTGCTACAGTACACTTGTACCATTCACACACACACCTGCAAATGACAAACTCTCAGCAGGATAAAATTACTTTTTTCTTCCTTTATATATTGCACAAGGTTACTACGAATACACAAAAGTGTATTTTTCTTAATATTGCTGCTAGAAACTGATTATAAGGCTACATGAAATCAGCATGTACAGTTCGGACTAGAGAAAAACTAAATTTTGATATAAACATTATATATATATTTTTAAGTGAGACAAGTGTACATGTACAGAGGTGTGAGGTGTTTACAGTAATATGTGTACAATTTAAATGCGAACTTTTTGTGAAATGTGATGTGTTGACAGCCAAATAGTAGTATTTCCTACTTACTCATACAGGCTCATGATGTTGTAACATCCATATGTTGCTGTGACTCCACTTGTTGATCTTGTGCAACTGACTTTGATGTTGATTGATGGAGCTCATGTATACCTGGGAGTTCACCAAGAGATGCTAGGGCACTGTAGGAATTTTTTTAAACATGTTCACATGAATGTTTTGGATATGATGTTAAAAGGGGAAGGTACATCACTGGTTATTACTTGATTGCACAATTACCGAATTATTTATTACCTACAGCTAACTGATGTGAAGTTAAACAATTATTCAACTTATTGTGTTCTTATTTTAAAGAAAACTGAAAAACTAAATATACACATTTACTAATGTTTTTCCTAAGAATTATGAAGGGTTTTCACACTTTTCTCATGACTTAGACTCCCATTGAGCTCAAACTTTAACATATTCATTATTAAACGATCTTCATTCAAAGTAGTAAATATTACTCATACAGCTGTTATGTTGTTGTACTTTCCCCTTTAAGAGGACAACGGTCATGATCAACAGGGCATGGAATCGAGTGCTAGTTTTAGATTACCTCGGTGACTGAAAATAATACCCCACATGATAAGGTCATATTATCAATGCTGCTGAATAAATGAGCCAGTAAGTTTCAGTCACTGTGTTCATCTTAAACTTGGACACCGATTCCATGCCCTGTTGAAAGTCTGCTCTGGTCGATGTTGTCCCTTTAATATGGACAATTTAACATTAAACATGCACAAGGAGAGGGGGGGGACCTGAACCTGAACCTGAACTTCATTTTTCTAAATGAGAAATTGTTTCTAACAAATCTGATTTTGTTTTATAGAAAACAAATATTTACATAAACTAAGTTTTATAAAACAAAACAAAAATAATAAATGGGATAAAATATAAATATGAATTTACTCTACCTTGGCAATGCTTTGTAGATGTGAATAGTGGAAATGGAATCAAGCTGAACTCTACATGGTGTTGATGCAAGTAAAATACTGGCAGTGATGTTTTCTCATACCTATAAAACAAAACATAACAGCTAATGAAATAATGGTGGATATGATGGACGTGGTGCATATTAAAAATTCGTACTGTACTGTACTGGAAATAATGGTACCTGATGGCTATTTCCTCCAGACCATGTTTGAATTTTCACCATCTTCCCATAAAATACATTGATGGTGGAAATTACAACTACTTCACTGGAAATTGTTCTGCTTTCTAAACTATATCTCATAATTATCATGTCTGTATTGTAAACATCATCACAATGTCATTGGGCCTTGGCTATAGGAACTATCAAAATAATGTAATGGCTAATAGAAATTCATCATAAGAGTTCAGCATACAGCCACACAAAGCCCTACAAGTATTATATTATCAAACAATATTTCTTTATTACTCTTACCCGTCCAACAATCCCTACAAATGCGACATTATTCATGATATCATCATGGTCACCATCACGTTCAACAATCAAATCCCTGAGTGTTTGCCATCATTTGAGGTTTGGCTGGCCCGTCAATGGTCGCCAGGCATACGTCGTTTTATTGCCGTAGACGGTGAGCCTTTCTTTGCCCAGCCCGCTCGGTCTAAATTCTGGCGTTGATTTTGACGGATGGACTTCCAAACTGAACAGTTTTTGTCACTTTTTTATTGGCGTTGATATGATGAAGGGGCTGTGACGATGTTCCGAATGAATGCGTCATTGTTGTTTCCAAAACTAAACTCGCTGGCAGTATCATAATTCAAAATACCCGACACGAAAATCACCACAGTGGTCGAGACCCTGCTTTACGCTCCACGCGAAAAGTGTTGATATATTTATGGCCTAACCAGCAGGCTCACGCCTCGGGCGCTTGGCCGCGCTGGCGCCCATGGCTGTACTGGTACAGTCTTGGTTCGGTTCCCGGTGTCTCGGGAAAGTGCCACGACTTTCGTCTTTTTGTCGATTTTGAAAATTTTCACCCATTGTTTCAAAATCATTTCACTTTTGTCAAGTATCAATGAATTATAAAAAATAATTATTCTTGAATTTGGTTCAGCAATAAACATTTTAAACGTCTGAAAGTGCGACTATTAATTTTGTCCTCGTGAGTTTTCTGGACAAATTTTGGTCGAAGAAAGTCACATGACATTGGTTTTGTACAATAACAGAAAACGACACATCTTTCAGGAGTACTTGTGTGGACAATTATATTCTACTTTGAAAGATCTTTCCAACCATGTATGTAAAACAATGAAATGTTGAGGGGCGTTTTTTATCGCCCAATTTCGCGCGACAAAGGCGGTGTGTACCTTTAACATACGCACAGTTGTCTGAAAGCCAGCTGCTAATGCAATTACAATCACACGATCGAGACATGATCTGTTTTGATTGTCCTTGTACTCAACCTCGTATGAAAGGATGTGGTATTTAATTATTACAACGAAAAGCTTCACTACTTCTGGGTTCAAAAGATCAATAACAAGCAGGCAGTTTCTGTTTCCTCCTTTGACGCACAAACAATTCCTCAGCTCCACTATAACGTTACATATCTCAACAACCACAAGGGGTAAATTCACAATCTTTGCACCATTGTACAGATTGTTAATTGTCAAAAATATTTACAAAAACGTGACCCCAATTTGACCTTTACTTCCTGTCCAAACCGGAAGTCTAAGTTTAATAATAATATTTAAAAAATCGTATCTCAACAACCACAAGGGGTAAATTCACAATCTTTCCACCATTGTATAGATTGTTAATTGTCAATAAATATTTACACAAAGGTGACCCCAATTTGACCTTTACATCCTGTCCTAACCGGAAGTCAAAGTTTAATATTAAAAAAATATTTTCAAAATCGTACACTGATTAGTGAGGACGACGGTTTCGTCAAAATCACAATTCGTATCTGGAACTACACGAAAACTGGTTGTAAAAACTCGCCAAAGAAATAAATGCCTTCTCTCAAAGAATTTCGGTACCAAAATTTACCCTTATGTAGCAGAACAGATGTTTTTCACATTTGAACTGTTTTTTTCAAGAATAAATAATGTGATAAGTTCAAATCATCGAAATGGACTTCAAACAAATCATCGTTGGTAACCACATCATATTTTACAGGGTACGTACTCTTTAATATGAAAAAATAATAATGCAAAGTTTCTTTAAAAAACATTCTGACGTCATCATCACTGCCCTGACAAAACTCGAACACCTCTGTGTTTGTAATATCACAAACACTTCCATCTAGTTTATTTTTGTTTGTCTTTTTTTATTTTGTCTTTTTTGCCCCAATGGCCGCCCATATCAAAGCGCGTGTACAAAACTATGCGGAATTATCAACATGTGAGCTAGTGTGAAACTGGTTCTGGATTTACGCACATTAATATTATGAGGGAAAATTGGGGACGAAGTAGTTTTTGCGTTTTCTACATCACGAAGGGACAGTTGGGATAGTTGCGTTCATGTGAACGTTTTCTCGAAGGGATTATTATTTTAAATTGTTAATTTTGTAACGATTTTGAAGCCGGAAACCTCGATACTTTTTGGCCTAATAATATACTCGTTTAATAATTAATTCTAAAAAACAATAGGCCTATTACAAAAACGGCGAAGATTTGGACGGTGGTGGGTTACCACAATATAACAACAATTTTGTGCACCATCTTTCCTCCTTGAAAGTGCCAAAATTGTTGGTTCCCACGGCCACCCGGCCGTGTCAAGTTTGCATATTTTACCAAACCAAAACAAGAAGGAATGCCATTAGCATTGAACACCTACCAATCTAGTGCACTGATTGGATAAATTAACTGCTCTTTGATTGGCTGCAAGGTACAAAACCTGAATCCCAACTTTGTCACAAATTTCCCAATGGACATTCACACAGTTAAAATTGCCCATACCATTTACACACACAGCTATTTGCTATTTGATTGGTTAAAAGTTCTTACACAGGATCCCTCATTTACATATCTGTTCGTATAAAAAGAGATGCACTGTGCGTTACGTCAAAGATACTTTTGTAGTATCTTTGGTACGTATACGCGTAACATGTCAGAACATAAAACACACTGTCCCCCCCCCCCCAACGTGCAGTCAACTGTGTGTACTGTATTGTATGTAGACTAGACACAACTGAACTTTTGACAACCTGACTGCACTCATTCTAGCGGTGAGTAAAGAAAACAAACTAAACAGTTTATTCATTTGTATTATAAAGCATTTGATCTCCTAGAGTGAAATGTCGATTTTTTTGTTTAAAATGTAAATGTAACGGTTCGCGAACATCCGTAACGTTAGTTTCCGTATTCTTCAGCCGATTTTCATGAAACTTTTTACTGAAGTTAGGTAGGGCTATCTATGTTCAGACAGTTTTTTTTACACGATCTGTGTTCCAGAGTCTACAAAATATCATGGGGTATTAATGGGGATTTGGTAATTTTTTTGTTGCCCAATTAAGGGTTGAGGATTGTTAGCACAGTCACAGGCACGTGGTGAACAGGTATCTTTGTTAACTCCAGACATATCTTATTTGTCTCAGGTTTCGTGTGACGATGCTAGATGTCCTGTGTATTGTGTTGTTGAGCTCACTAGAATGGGTGGTTCTTCAACCAGACAAATCATCAGGGTATTCATGGTAGGCCTAATAGAACTTGATCACGCTGTGGCTATCTTTGTCAAATTAGGCTACTACAATACAAAGACAAATCATCAGGTACGTATTCATAATCATGGTAATCATGGTAATCATGGTAATAGAACTTGATCACACTGTGGCTATCTTTGTCAAATTACTTGTATCCAAGTATGAATATAGGCCTAGTGCAGATTCTAAGTTCTTTGAAGCATAAAGGGGTCTCACCATCAAAATAATGTTGACGCCATTGGTGTTATTATAACACCACAACGAGAGTTAGCCCATCCAGCGAAGTAATTTTTTTTAGGCTAGCCCAATTTATAGTTATTGTATACATATTCTCCACACTCTCCAGACCATGACAATACATGTCTTTCAATTTGAGCAGGCTACAGTTAGGGGTACGTTTATGGAATTTTCCCGAAAGCATTGTCCCTTACTTGCTCCAGATAGGCTTAGAAATATAGAATGAAAGATGTGTCCATTCAAAATTAAAATCCAAGGATTACTAAACGTGTGTAATAAGTGGCCGTTGTGTTTCTAGCTATGATAACGACGTCGCCAGCTTATGCACATGCGTAGTTGTGTTCGAAAAAACTTTGTGCCAAAACTACTTCACTGGTACCTAATTGTCATGTCTGCTTAAATAAATAAATAAAAGATAATTCCTGATCCTTCATCGTGAAGTAAAGGGTTTACAGTGCATCATACCAACTTTCATGACTGTTTATTTTCTGAATTGACCAAGACCTATTTTTTGCATGACTGCTGAGGGCCTAACTGTTGCTGAGTGTGTGTGTCGCAGTTATCGGCCATAGTTTTTGTATCTGGTCATAGTCATAGTGCAAGCATTGTGCTCACTGCACTTCACAAACAACAAACACGTTCACCGTTACGGCATTAGGCTAACAGTAACACTAGCCTGAACTCTTTTTTTATAGGCCTGAATTAGAGGTTCAATTCTTAGTTAGTATTCATCTAAATAAAAATTATTATAGTTTAGTAGCAAAGCAGGGCTAATATAACTTGTCTTAAAATAAGCCTTTTTAGACCTACATAACATATACATGGAATCATGCACTGCAGAGTAAGTTTTGTGAAAAAAATCCTGTTAGAGAGAGAGAGAGCTACGCCTATATGTCCCAAACATTTTCATTTGTGTTGAGTTTACCCAGCCAGTGTGTACAGGACCAATGAAACAGACCTATGACTCATTATGAGGCTTGTGGAGCCTCATTAGCTCAATGAAAAAAATAGTACCTCGAGTTAGTACTAAGCCTTGTTTAAGAAGAGCAATGCTGATGACCAGTCCAGTTTGTTCTGCATGTTTGCTGATGACCTTCCTTATGTATATCCCTTGTTGTGTACCATAAGTTTGGGTGCACTATGTGGTGCCAAAGAGTTCCTTCTTTGACTGAAATCATCTTTACCCTAGTTACTTGAACCATGGAGGAAGATGCTTGAACTTGGCATATCTTCTCAAATTTCAGCATTCATTTGATGTGTGTCTCTACTAGTCTTCTCTAATACACAGCATGGCTGCCTCAACACCATACAAAATCTGGACCCTTGATGGAAAGAAGAAAAAGATAGTAGCAGGGAAGGACCTGGAGGACCTTAAAGACAATGGTGAGAATTTTGTGATTATAACTTTGCCAGTTTTAATTTGAAAATAATTATAACTCACCCAGTGCCATGCAGGCAAAAGTACATATTGTTCCACTTTGTTATAACTCCTTGTTTAGAATGCAAAGAGGATGTAAAATATTATCAATGCCATTGTTTTTTCACAAAGATTTTTGATCTCATCCCATTTTCTTTAAATACAGTTGGTCTCAAGATGGGCATCGAACCAGGCTTCAAACTCCAGTTAAAAGATGAAACAGATGTAGATGATGACATAGCTCTGGGAATGGTTTCTCATGGAGATGTTCTCTATGTGGTTACCCAGTCTAGTAATGGTAGGTAAAATGACAGGCCTATGAAGAAAGTTTGCACTCTCCCAATAAACTGTCCAAAAAATGTATGTAAATACAGAAATTAATGAAATTAAAACACACTGAAAAATTGTTATGTAGTATTCAAGTTGAAAAGAAAAAGCTGATTTATGTTGATTTAGCTGGATGAAAAGTTGAAAGTTGAACTGAAGAAGAATTATTGTTCAAGCTTTCAATGTCTATTAGTTAATATTGATCCATAAAACACAATGTGTGGAGATGAAGCCTTAGCCTTTCACAGTGGACATTCATATAGGACCATTTGTGGCATTGTTTCCACATGAAATTTGCATGCCTCATTGTTGCATTTTCCCTTCTTTAATAACTTATATCTAATTGTATTTTATTTTTCTTATACTATACTTATACTATACATATAGACCTCCTGCATAGGTTGCCATCACTGAGGTCAATGGAAACATGCATATGTGTACATGCGGCTGTCACGCAAAACTCTCAGTCAATGATAGGTCTTCGTTTTACCTCAGTGAGGGCGCTGTTTGAGCTTGTGACGTCATATTTGATGAGAAGGAAAATGGAGTGGTTGTCCTATTTCAGTTGGAAAATATGATACAAATTGTGGCACTTTTGTCACAACTATCCATGTTGTATTTTACATTAGTTGAGAGATAAATTTATTTTTCTCTTTTTTTAATGCAGATGATGTTGACAGAGACTTTGATGATGACATCAGTAACCTCAATGCTGCTTCAAAAGACAGTATCCAGCACACTCATACTATTGATCCATATAGTGAAGGTTAATATCAATTCGAATGACATGCTTTTATTGGGACTTTCCAAACTAAATTGGGTACAGACATGGTGGTCTCAATTGTAACACTGGTGTGTACACATACATGGGAGTGTGCCGATAATTTACTATAATTTTTCGATATTAGTTTGGTTTTACCCTTAGATGGGGGTTGGGGAACCCAGGTCACAAAGCCTCACCCCCCTTGTAGGCAAAATATTTTTATAAAGTTTTCTTTATTGCCATGGCCACTTTGCCCCCCCCCCTGTATTCACCCTTGTCCATCACTCTGCATGTGTGATCTGCATCATTTATTTTGGATTCTTGATGCTCTGTAGTGCATTCCGAGTACTTTTAAAATAATCACTTCTTTAATGGTTTCCAGAGATGGTTTAGAGTTCACTTTTTTCAGGGCCTTTTTTATATGGGTGACCAAAAAACGTTGGGGTTGGGGATACACACATTTATTGATATAGCAGCCCACTACTCTAAAAGGGAATGCAAGTCCATCAATCCCCAAACACTCTACGCACATTGATGGGGGAAATGAGGTGGTAGATTGTTGTTCAGATGTCCCAATAAGTTTGTCCAAGACTGTAGATCCGCCTGTTGGGTAAAGTATACTTTGAAATATTTCTTTGATATATAGTGAAGATGAAATCCGCTGATGGTTTATAATCACTGATTTTGGGTAATTACTAACAGTGAATCATTCCTTTATAGATATTCCAGAAACATCCCAGCCCCATTATGATTCACCTGGCCAATCAGTCGCACAAGGTCCTGCTGTACGACCTAAACAGTGGATAACATCAGGTAATGTTTGATAATCAGTGTGAGATGTAGCTAGCTGTGGTTTTAGGACCTACAGATCCATGTCATTTGATTGGTGGAACACACATCACGTGTCAACTACTAGTTTGGCCATTAGTCTTCACTCTAAAAGATAGTAAGATAGTACAGCGAAGAGCATTCCTATAGCAAAACGTGTGTATGATAGTAAATACTATTTTACACACGAAACATGCATATAAGCACACTTGAATGCTTACATACAAAACATTCATAGGGACACTCAATCGTAGTTTAGTTCTGGTTCTCATTTAAAAGGGTAATCGGAGTGCTAGTTTTAGATTAACTCAGTGACTTAAAATAATACCCCACATGATAAGGTCATATTAACATTGCTGCTGAGTCGCTCTGTTAAACTAGGACACCAATTCCATGCCCTGTTGAGTCTACTCTGATCGTGATAATACTGTCCCTTAAAAAACAAATATTGATTGCCTTTTATTTTGTTAATTTTGCTAAGTTTGATAATCATAGTGTGGTGATGTAGCCAGCTGTGATTTTATATGCATGCACTATGGCATGGAGTTACACATGATCATTAATGTCTCTATACGTACTTCTGACAACATGGGCATCAATCGATACTTAGACGCATGTGAAAATGTATTCAGATTTTAAGAAATCATTCTAATGAGAAGTTAGAAAAGTTTACTCTTTTCTTAATGTGAAAGGGAAATTATTTAAATTTTCTTAAAAGTAAAGGCACCTCATCAGACAAAATAAACAGAGGGATCTTTTATGGAAAATACCACTCTGTTGATGGCTTGACCTCATTATTTGTCAAAATTACGTTTATTTATTGCTATATCCTCTCTTGTGGCATGAATAATATCTATTTGACTTTTCTGTGTTATGTAACATTCCAGAGGTTCTAAAACCAAAATTGATCGCAAGGATATCAAAGAACATTGGCAACGACTGGAAGTCACTAGCTATCGAATTGGGTTTCGAAGAACCAGACATTCATACATTCGCAGCAGATGCACCATATGATCAAGTAGAACAGACACGAACAATGCTCATTAAATGGGCCAGAAGAAATGCAGCGAGGGGTGATCGTGTTGCTGTGTTGATAACAGCTTTGAAAACCATTGGTCGAAATGATGTGGCATTGAGTGAGTATGGTTATATTTTGTTCTTGTTTTTAAAATGTTTTTAATTGCCAGTATGGCAATATTTATTTCCGCTAAATCGGTAATGCCAGTACACCAAAGGTTTTTCCAGTGAATGTTCTAACCAGCTCCACTTTTTTGATCAATGTATGTATCTGAAATATTCAATTTGAAGATGCAATAACGTTTTAAATTTTTGAATACTGACAAGCCCAACCATATTGTGAGAATGAAGCATGTGTTGAGTTTTGATTTGAACAAACTTTAAATTAGGGATCAAGTTAGTTTGGAACAAATTCTTTAGGAATGAACATGGCTTTGGACAACTTGGTTTGCAACCAAGCTTAATTTGAAATCTTCTCGGTTTTCCTCTGAAACATAATTCGATTATAACTGGATCCGGTCCTAGTGAATTGATGTGAGATTAATTATTTCAGTAAAAAAATTCTTACCAAATCCACTTACTTATAGTCTGTACCTGATGATAGTCATGCATGTAGCAAAAAACAATAAAGATGTGTGTGATCAGGCAGAAATTAGAGTGATTACAAATTGTAGGTACTTTTTGGTGGCAAATTTCTGTTTCAGTTTTACGAAGCCATTCACACGCTTAAATAATTTATATGCAATTTTGCAGAATTCTTTATTTTTCTTTGTCAAGAGTCAGGCTGTTCAAAACATCTTTAACTATCCTCACTACCGGTTATTTTCAGAACCTCACCAATTCTTCCAAGAAGAGATTATTACACATGGTGTTACCCATAAACCTAATCTTCTAATATCCAAACCATCATGCAAAGCTTCAAATCAAATTTAACTTGTGGATGTATATCTATTTTGTTTTTACAGAAGTAACGTATCTCACAGGTTATCAGCCAAGCCATTCTCAGAAAATGGGTCCAGAGTTGAGAGATCGTTCACAAGTTGCTGCTGACAATTGTAACCCAGCATTAAAAGCACACTACCAAACGACAGGTAGCTATATGCTTTGAACATAAATCTTTGGGTGGCACATCAAACACATTTATGCCAAATCGCAATTGAAAAGTGTCCATATAAATATAGAACACACAAAGAACTACAGAAGTTGAGTATGAAAAGATATTTGAGGGCGGTCTCGTTAACTCTTTCAGTGCCTGTGCCTTTTAAGCGTTTTAACCCTAAAGTGCCCAGCTTTTTGGGGTTTTTCGAAATTCAAATTTCAAATTGTGTTAGCAGTGCCATCATAGATTCTCAGGTTCCAACAATAGGCATTTCCTGAATCAGCAAGGATGTATCCTTTGATTCCATATTTTATCGGTTTCTGTGGATTGTAAACACGGAATGCGAGGCAACCTTTCCATTTCAACATTCCCTCATCGATGGAAATTTCCCCACCAGGTTCATGCAATTCCTTGAACTTCTGAACCGTGTAATCACAGGACGAACTTTGTAGAGTCTGTCTTCATCATTCTGAGGCCTAGCATCGTTGTCATTGCAATGTAGGAATTTCATGATCAACTGGAACTTGTTCCTTGACATCTTAGAGCCGAAGAAAGGGGTGCTCAGTAATTCATCAGTTGACCAGAAATACTTCATGTCCGGTTTGTGCACAATCCCAGTCAAGATGACAAGGCCTAGGAAGACCTTGATGTCCGGCATTGTTATATCTTTCCATCTCCTAGCCCTGGCATGAGGGGAGAGCACTGGGTTAGCAGCAAAGAACTGCTGAGCATAGAGGTTAGTTTGGTCAAGGATTATCATCCATGTTTGCTGCAGCCCCCTGAAGGCCAGGATTACCCCCAAAAGGGTTCACAACTGGTTGCCGAATAGCTGGACCCCAGTTAGCATCGTCAGCAGGTTGTCTTTGGTTGGCTGGTTGTGCCCTTGGGCGACCTCTAGCACGACCCCTAGCCCTAATCCTGGCCCGACCTCTACCATTACCACAGCCCCTTGGAGCAGGAGGGGTTGGAACTACGATCACTGTCAGGACTACTTGGCCCCTAAGCACTACCGTCGCTAGAAGAAGGCGAAATATCATGTGCACGATATTGTCCTCTACCCCGTCTTCCCCTCTGACGTATTCCTCCTCCCCTCTAACGTGTTCGTCTCCGACCCTGGACCTTTGGACAGGGGGTGTGACAGGCCTATCATAATAGAACTCTCATTATCGCACTGCACATAACTACATGTAGGCATATCATTATCACTAGTCTCCTCTTCAATATCCCCCCTTCATCTTCTGACTCACCATCCTAGTCTGATGATAGTTCCACATCTGAATCCGAAAACAAATCCCTTTCACTGTCTGAATCGGCAAAATAATCACAAACATCTTCTGGAGTAAAACGTGCTGGTTACTGGGGGCCGCCATTTTTCCTAGAACATCTCAGAAACCGAAGCGCCCTCTCGCAAGAACACGAATAACTAAATAAAGAAAAGGCCGTACATGTCCAGAATGGTATCAAACGAAAGAGCGATAGCGCCCTCTTCCGACAGCCTTAATATTATGGGTCATACATGATGTACGATTGGTGGCATTTTTGGAGTACAAACAATAGATCGTACATGTACGACATTGGCATTGAAAGAGTTAAGTGCCTTATTTCCTGTGGCAAAGGTGGTGTAGGGAAGATTGTCCGTGACTGGCCTGTTGGTTCTATTGGTGTTATTTTAACACCACAATTTTGCAGTAGGACTAGGGCTATACACTGGTGTTCATATTTGCCCAAAATGAATACCATGAAAGAATAAAGTTGACATCATCAGTGTTATTTTAACACTACACGTACGGCTATGGCAATAACAACTGTATCCTAATAACTGGTATATTATCCATCTACCTTTGCAGATCTTCCCATAACATCTCAGCCCCAGTCAGTCATGCAGGATCATGTTGTGCGTTTTAAACAGGATATATCATCAGGTAAAGTTTTGAAATGTTTGTTTGATAATCATCGTGAAGATGTATCCAGCTGTGGTTTATATCATGCATTGCATATGATTGCCAACGTCTTTCTATGTACTTCAGAAAAATATTGGCATCGATTGTTAATTAGAAATGTGTGTGTGAGGGGGGGGACACATATGGAATCAGTGACGGATCCAGGATTTGGCTAACATGGGGGTGGGAAACCCAGTTCGCACAGTCTCAACCCCTTCTAGGCAAAATATTTGTGGCAAAACAAATCACGAGTTAGAAAATTGATTTTTGTTTCTTGCATTAACAAATAAATGACATGAAAACAATATTAATACATTTCAAGCCCAAAACCAGAAAAGTCTTTTGGGAGGCCATTCCCTCCCCCCCCCCCCCCCCCCAAGGATCTGCCCTAGTCCATCCCTCTGCATGAGTGATCTGTGGCATAAATGTTTGATTCTCACTCTATGGATTTGAGATTTTATTAAACTGAGAAATATACACAATTAAAAAAGCAATGTGAATCAATTGTGGTGAATGCACAAATTTTTTATTAAAACAGCTGTATTTCTATTTCAGTATTAATGAATGGTACTAATTATTAATAATAATAATAATGTGTGGACTTATATAGCGCACGTATCCACCAACTGAGTGGTGCTCAAGGTGCATTATATTATTACCTCTGCTCATAAGGCTCATAAATCATTCCTGAAACCATCTCAGCTCCCTGGGGAGTATACAGCTCAATTGCTGCCATTACAGCGCATATAGGGCTAATCAACCAACTCTGCCCTCACCCATTTTAACTCCTGGGTGGAGAGAAGCAATTATGGTAAAGTGTCTTGCTCAAGGACACAAGCGCCACGGTCACGGCTGGGATTCAAACCCACATTCTGACGACTCAGCCATCAGAACACAAATCCGATGCACTAAACCGCTCGACCATGGCACTCCAGTATTTCATAGTAATTTAGGTTAATAAGTGAAAAATATGTTTTGGAAATAGTATTCCCCCCCCTCCAGGATCTGCCCTAGTCCATCTCTCTGCATGAGTGATCCGTGGCATAAATGTTTGATTCTCACCTCTGGATTTGGGATTTTATTAAACTGAGAAATGTTTTGGAAATAGTACCAAACGTTACCAAAATATTTTGTATTATATAACACACACACAGATCCATGTCATTTGTTTGGTGGAACACACATCACGTGTCATCCACACGTTTGGCCATTGTGTCTTCACTCTAAAAGATTGTAAGATAGTACAATGAAGAGTATTTCATATACAAATCATCCTAATGGAATAGTTCCAGTGTCTTTACTATTGTGACGTATAGTCAGGTTCCGATTTGTACTCGTATATAACTGTCACTATGAATAACTTTACCCTGAAAATTCCCTGAAAATCTGTTTTACCATGAAATTAATAGTTCACGACAATTTCATGACTACACAACACCGTGAAATTGCCATGAAATACTCTTGGAATTCCTACGCTGTGAAAATGCTGTGAATTTCTAGTGACAGTTTTGGGGCAGCTCATTAATTTTCGAGAGCACCCTGAATTTGCTGTGAAATCACCGTGGACATTATTGCCAATAAGAGGAAGAGACACTGAAATTGCAGTGAAATTAGGGTGAACTGTTATTTCAAGGCAAAACGGATTTTCAGGGTATTTGCAAGGTGAAGTTGTTCATAGTGTGTATTGATATTCATTTAAGTATAGCCCTAATGCATTTAAGTATAGCCCTAATGCATCTAAGTATAGCCCTATAATGCATCTAAGTATAGCCCTAATGCATCTAAGTATAGCCCTAATGCATCTAATGGAGTGTCGTGGCCGAGCGGTCTAGCGCACCTAACTCATCAAGTTCTGGTGTTGCCAGCAGCAGGGTGTGGGTTCGAGCCCCGGTCGTGACACTTGTGTCCTTGAGCAAGGTACTTAACCATAATTGCTTCGTCCTTCGGATGGGACGTAAAGCTGTAGGTCCCGTGTGTTGTATAATGCACGTAAAGTGGATTGTCGTGGCCGAGCGGTCTAGCGCACCAAACTCAAGTTCTGGTGTTGCCAGCAGCAGAGGGTTCGAGCTCCGGCCGTGACACCTGTGTCCTTGAGCAAGACACTTAACCATAATTGCTTCTCTCCACCCAGGGGTTAAATGGGTACCTGTGAAGGCAGAATTGGTTTGCTCTATATGCGCTAGAAATGGCAGCAATTGAGCTGTATACTCCCCAGGGAGCTGAGATGGTTTCAGGAATGATTTATGAGCCTTATGAGCCTTATGAGCAGGGATAATAATATAATGCGCCTTGAGCGCCACTTAGTTGGTGGATACGTGCGCTATATAAATCTATACATTATTATTATTATTATCTAAGTATAGCCCTAATGCATCTAAGTATAGCCCTAATGCATCTAAAGTAGCCCTAATGCATCTAAGTATAGCTCTAATGCATCTAAGTATAGCCCTAATGCATCTAAGTATAGCCCTAATGCATCTAAGTATAGCCCTAATGCATCTAAGTATAGCCCTAATGCATCTATTAGTATAGCCCTAATGCATCTAAGTATAGCCCTAATGCATCTATTAGTATAGCCCTAATGCATCTAAGTATAGCCCTAATGCATCTAAGTATAGCCCTAATGCATCTAAGTATAGCCCTAATGCATCTAAGTATAGCCCTAATTATGCATCTAAGTATAGCTCTAATGCATCTAAGTATAGCCCTAATGCATCTAAGTATAGCCCTAATGCATCCAAGTATAGCCCTAATGCATCTAAGTATAGCCCTAATGCATCTATTAGTATAGCCCTAATGCATCTAAGTATAGCCCTAATGCATCTATTAGTATAGCCCTAATGCATCTAAGTATAGCCCTAATGCATCTATTAGTATAGCCCTAATGCATCTAAGTATAGCCCTAATGCATTTAAGTATAGCCCTAATGCATTTAAGTATTGCCCTAATGCATCTAAGTATAGCCCTAATGCATTTTTCCTGTTCTTTTAAGTTAATATCCACGGTCCTGTCAGTTCACTAATTATTGGTGAAGGAATAGGCACAACCATCGGCTGTCAGTCACAAACATTGAAAGGTAATTGGCAATGACAATTGGTTCAATAAAGGGAGTTTACACCATTGGTAATTACAATTGGTTCAATAAAGGGAGTTTACACCATTGGCAATTACAATTGGTTCAATAAAGAGAGTTTACACCATTGGTAATTACAATTGGTTCAATAAAGGGAGTTTACACCATTGGCAATTACAATTGGTTCAATAAAGGGAGTTTACACCATTGGCAATTACAATTGGTTCAATAAAGGGAGTTTACACCATTGGCAATTACAATTGGTTCAATAAAGGGAGTTTACACCATTGGCAATTACAATTGGTTCAATAAAGGGAGTTTACACCATTGGCAATTACAATTGGTTCAATAAAGGGAGTTTACACCATTGGCAATTACAATTGGTTCAATAAAGGGAGTTTACACCATTGGCAATTACAATTGGTTCAATAAAGGGAGTTTACACCATTGGCAATTACAATTGGTTCAATAAAGGAAGTTTACACCATTGGCAATTACAATTGGTTCAATAAAGGGAGTTTACACCATTGGCAATTACAATTGGTTCAATAAAGGGAGTTTACACCATTGGCAATTACAATTGGTTCAATAAAGAGAGTTTACACCATTGGCAATTACAATTGGTTCAATAAAGAGAGTTTACACCATTGGCAATTACAATTGGTTCAATAAAGAGAGTTTACACCATTGGCAATTACAATTGGTTCAATAAAGAAAGTTTACACCATTGGCAATTACAATTGGTTCAATAAAGAGAGTTTACACCATTGGCAATTACAATTGGTTCAATAAAGAGAGTTTACACCATTGGCAATTACAATTGGTTCAATAAAGGGAGTTTACACCATTGGCAATTACAATTGGTTCAATAAAGAGAGTTTACACCATTGGCAATTACAATTGGTTCAATAAAGGGAGTTTACACCATTGGCAATTACAATTGGTTCAATAAAGGGAGTTTACACCATTGGCAATTACAATTGGTTCAATAAAGGGAGTTTACACCATTGGCAATTACAATTGGTTCAATAAAGAGAGTTTACACCATTGGCAATTACAATTGGTTCAATAAAGGGAGTTTACACCATTGGCAATTACAATTGGTTCAATAAAGGGAGTTTACACCATTGGCAATTACAATTGGTTCAATAAAGGGAGTTTACACCATTGGCAATTACAATTGGTTCAATAAAGGGAGTTTACACCATTGGCAATTACAATTGGTTCAATAAAGGAGTTTACACCATTGGCAATTACAATTGGTTCAATAAAGGGAGTTTACACCATTGGCAATTACAATTGGTTCAATAAGGGAGTTTACACCATTGGCAATTACAATTGGTTCAATAAAGGGAGTTTACACCATTGGCAATTACAATTGGTTCAATAAAGAGAGTTTACACCATTGGCAATTACAATTGGTTCAATAAAGAGAGTTTACACCATTGGTAATTACAATTGGTTCAATAAAGGGAGTTTACACCATTGGTAATTACAATTGGTTCAATAAAGAGAGTTTACACCATTGGCAATTACAATTGGTTCAATAAAGGGAGTTTACACCATTGGCAATTACAATTGGTTCAATAAAGGGAGTTTACACCATTGGCAATTACAATTGGTTCAATAAAGGAGTTTACACCATTGGCAATTACAATTGGTTCAATAAAGAGAGTTTACACCATTGGCAATTACAATTGGTTCAATAAAGGGAGTTTACACCATTGGCAATTACAATTGGTTCAATAAAGGGAGTTTACACCATTGGCAATTACAATTGGTTCAATAAAGGGAGTTTACACCATTGGCAATTACAATTGGTTCAATAAAGGGAGTTTACACCATTGGCAATTACAATTGGTTCAATAAAGGGAGTTTACACCATTGGCAATTACAATTGGTTCAATAAAGAGAGTTTACACCATTGGCAATTACAATTGGTTCAATAAAGAGAGTTTACACCATTGGCAATTACAATTGGTTCAATAAAGAGAGTTTACACCATTGGCAATTACAATTGGTTCAATAAAGAGAGTTTACACCATTGGTAATTACAATTGGTTCAATAAAGAGAGTTTACACCATTGGTAATTACAATTGGTTCAATAAAGAGAGTTTACACCATTGGTAATTACAATTGGTTCAATAAAGGGAGTTTACACCATTGGTAATTACAATTGGTTCAATAAAGGGAGTTTACACCATTGGTAATTACAATTGGTTCAATAAAGAGAGTTTACACCATTGGTAATTACAATTGGTTCAATAAAGAGAGTTTACACCATTGGTAATTACAATTGGTTCAATAAAGAGAGTTTACACCATTGGTAATTACAATTGGTTCAATAAAGGGAGTTTACACCATTGGCAATTACAATTTGTTCAATAAAGAGAGTTTACACCATTGGTAATTACCTGATTAAAAATAATTACTGAATTAAAATCAAAATCTTACTTGATGTGAAGTTGGCGATGGTACCAAACACCATAAGAAATGTTTCCATCTGACGTGCTTTAATGTTTAAAAAATAACTTGAAATGTGTTACAAAATTTGAAAGTGATCACGGCCGTGATACTTTTTCCACATTAGAATGAATGCAGAGAAATCCAAATGCATTTGCACTATTTTCTCGTTCATGACTTAAGGAAATGTGTTGAAACTATACGATGCATTTACAGTCATTTTACCAATGGTGTACAATCTCTTTATGTGTTCCATTCCATATATGAACCCTGTTCATTTAATTAGTGTAAAATACACTGTTTCCCAAATCTCAATGTAAACTATTTAAAAATCAGTGAATACCATTGAGAAAGGTATCCACAAAAAGCAATCAGTTTCCCATTATGATTTATACTCGATGTAAAAATGACGGTATCAAACATTTCTTTAAATCTTTCTGCCTGAGGTACTCTTGTTTTTAACAAGAGTCAAATGTTATTCCCAAATTATAAACGTCTGAATTTCGTTGACAAACTGTATCAAAATTCAATAGAAGAATTAAAAGAAAATTCGCTGTAAACACAAGTGTAATTTTAATGGACATGTTTTTGCATTTATTCTGCAATACAACGACTAAAACTTGTCATGGTGTTTACCAAAACATGTTTGTGCATGTATAAATTTAGACACAGACACGTTTACAATTTAGACACAAAAACATGTTTAAAACATGTTTATAGGAGGACAACACTTTTGAACATCACAAAAGGTGTAAATTTTACTTTTCCAGTATTTGTGTTTGCAGATTGTAATTTCTGAATGCATTTTCACTGTTTTCTCATTAATAACACAGCAATGAGCTGAAACTTTCACATGACAATTGTTTTGTATATTATATCTTAATTGATATGGAGTGATACATAGCAGAATGAGTCTACTAATGGTATACTTTCCCTTCAATACTTCTAATAATTTAATCATTAAAAATGATAATGCTGTAATAATCCTGATACGAAAGTGATTTCCAATTGTCAGACCTTTTGGTGGCAAATGTAAAACAAATCATTTACTCAACCATCACGCATAGTGTATATCATTATCAAATGTTGCTATATTGTTTGTGGTCCTTTTTCTATTTTATTGATGTTTAATTATTTTGTTTTTACAGAAACAAGTCCCGTCACAGATGATCAACCAAGTCATTCTCGGCAAATGGGTTCAGAGTTGAGAGATCGTTCACAAGTTGCCGCTGACAAATGTAATGCAGCATTGAAAGCACACTACACAACAGCAGGTAGCTATGTGAATATAAATCCTTGGGTGGATAATGATCAGATGCACATTGACATTTATACAAAACTGCAGTTGGAAAAAGTGAAGGTGCATCGGTTCTTATGACACAGAGTGAGAAAAGAGGTAATGAATAAGTAGATGTAGGCCTAATGTATTTGTTTTCTTTTCTGTCAATTTGTACATAGATCCTCCTGGGGCAGGTCATCACCATACGTTGGTTCCATACGCAGGCAGTTTACAACAATCTCAGCAGTTAACATTACAGGCTAATGTGCAGACTTTGAATGTCAGTGGTTACGACATGCCAATGTTTATGGCTCCAGTAACACAACCAACTTTCCATATCCATCAGGCACAACCATCGATAGGTAATGGTAATGACAATTTGTTCTATGAATATTCTATTCTCTACTGTAACCTTGTTCATTTATTGACTGTAAAACACAATGAATCCTAATCTGACCACCAGTACAGTGAATTGCAGTGAATTAATTGCAGTGAATTAATGGGGGTTTTTTTAATTAAAATGATTTTGAACTTTTATTTTGTACAGTTACATCACATGAGCTGAAACTTTAGTGAGCTGTTTTGTATATATCTTAATTGAGTTATACACATGATTGAGTTTACTAATGGTACATAATTTCCCTTTAAAATTTGTGAAGTTCCATAAATTTACTTAATATACTCTGTACGGTACACGATGATAGTCATGCCTGTACCTTCTTCTTTTCGTGTCCATATACAATGCTATTCAGCTTATATAACGTCCAGCCAGTGCTTGGTACATTGCTGTCCCTTGATGTTGTAGAGTGCTAGGTCCTTTGCTGTGCAGGGTCCACCTAACAGAGGACATCGAAGGAGGTGCTCCATAGTCTGGGGTTCTGTGCCACAGTCGCATGTGGTTGGACCACTAAGATAACCCCATCTGCTTAGGGCTTCCCTGGAACGGCCAACACCTGAGCGGAGTCGGTTCAGGCACTTCCATTTAGCCCAGTTGTTATCTCCTGATGGGAGGCTTTCGGCAGGGGGGATGAGCATAGTCGAGCTGTGTGGGTGGTTGGACAGCTTTTCCTTCCACATTTTAAGGCGGGCTTCAGATGGTGTTGTCTCCAGTGGGGCAGTGCTGGTCAGGAAACTTCTCCGTGATTTTAGTCGACTAGGGGCAGGTACATGGCCATATAGGGGGTGCCTCTCATCTGTTGCTTGCCTGCGCCGCTCTATCCTGCTGGCCACCGCTCTTCTGATGTCTGGAGGGGCAATACCAGCCAGGATGTACAGGTCGTTGGTGTTGGTGGGCTTCAGGCACCCAGTGATACATCTGCAACTCTCGTTAAGGCGGGTCCAGTTTTTAGCATGGGTGGATCTCTCCCACGCTGGGCAGGCATATTCTGCAGTAGAGAAGCTGAGGGCAAGGGCTGTGGCACGTAGTGTCTTGGGGCATGCACCCCATCTGGTGTTGGTGAGTTTGCGCAGGATGTTGTTGCGGGTGCTCACTTTTGCCTTTGTCTTCATGATGTGAGTTTTGAATGTGAGGCATCTGTCCAGTGTGACTCCAAGGTAGACGGGATACTCGGAGTGTGACAGTGGAGTTCCACACCAAGACACATTTAGTTGGCGCTTAGCTTCCTTGTACCTAAAAACAATAACACTGTAATAATCTGGAAACAAAAGTGATAACAAATTGTAGGGCACAGGTTGGTGAAATTCTTCCATCGGGTGGTAAACAATTTATTTAATTTTGCCCTATACCGACGTGTGTATAGAACTGTATACTCGGTGATTTCTGAGTGTCTGTGAAAAAACTTCACAGGCGACTCAGGCGGTATTCGAACCCACGACCTCCTGCTTACTAGTGCAGACATCCTAACCTCTCGACCACCGAGCTTGCCTGGTGACAATTGGCTGGCTAGAATCCTATATAGCAGTGGGTTCTGCGATGGATATAGGTTGGTGAAAGTCTTGTGTCAGGTGGTAAACAATTGGTTTAATTTTGCTCAACATCACAAATTGTAGGACCTTTTTGGTAGCAAATATTGCTGTATTTGTTTTCCTTTATTTATTTTATTGATGTTTAATTATTTTGTTTTTACAGAAACGAAGCCCCTCACAGATGATCAACTAAGCCATTCTCGGCAAATGGGTTCAGAGTTAAGAGATCCGTCACAAGTTGCCGCTGACAAATGTAATGCAGCATTAAAAGCACACTACAGAACGACAGGTAGCTATGTGAATATAAATCCTTGGGTGGATGATGATCAGATACACATTGACATTTATACAAAATTGCAGTTGGAAAAAAGTGAAGGTGCATTGGTTGTTATGACACACAATGAGATGTTCAATTCCGTCGAGTATGAAAAGATATTCCTCATTAAGTCAAGAGAGGGTGATTTTGTTAAGCGACTTATTTTCTTTGGTGAAGGTGGTGTAGGAAGTCAACGATCTTTGATAAGATTGCCTACGACTGGGCTGTTGGTTCCAGTGATGTACTCAACAAGTACAAACTTGTATTTGTTTTAAAAATGTGTGCATTAGACCAAAGCTCAAACCTTATTGATGCAATTTTCCAACAACTGCTCGAAGAAGACGTAGACATTTCTAAAGATGCATTGAAATCACTTATCATCCAAAACCCTAATGACCTTTTGATTCTTTTGGATGGTTTTGATGAGTTGACAACGACAATTCTCTCCGAAACCTCATTTGGGTCAATCCTAAGAGCCCTGAATAGAAAAACATACTACCGCGAATGTTGCATAGGTGTAACAACCCGTCCCTCCCATCTTGAGCGATTAATGGACAAATCATTGGTTCAAAATTCTTGCATACACCTGAAGGTTCTTGGTTTTACAGAAGATGATGTGAAAGAATATGTCAGAAAGTTTTTCCGGGGAAACAGTGAGGCACTTATTGAGACAATTGAAAGTTCAGATGTTCTTTCTGACTTGGCAAGAAACCCAATGATTCTTCTACTTATCTGTTTAATTTGGAGAGAAGATAAAGTGCTTCCATTAACCATGTCACGCTTATACAGTAGGGCAGTGAGCATATTCAAAAGGAAAGGCCATGACTCTGACAAAGAAATATCAGAAGTTTTGATCAAAATTGGAGAAGTAGCGCTGAATGGACTCCTTGACCCAGAACTAAAACTTTCATTTCCAGAGTCTGCATTTGAGAAGAATACACTTTCCCTTGCATTAAAGGTAGGCATCCTAAACAGTCAGAGGGTTTTCAAGAATTCCAAATCACCTAACAGCATACAATTCCTGCATAAAACTATGCAGGAATTGTGTGCTGCAAAATACTGGCGGAGCCTACCTCCACACCAATTTCAGAATATTTTGGATCGCGTATGTGATGGAACACACAACATCAGTGATTTTGAGTATCTCCTTCGCTTTTGTTGTGGTGACAATGAAGTGTGCATGAACCGAATCATAATTCCACTCCTAAACCGTAAATTAAACAAGTTGGCATTACGTTGTTATTTTGAGAGTCAATCAAAAGAGATACCTTCAGAGACGTATATCAAGTCACTGGTTACAGATACCATAGACATTGATTCCAATAGTGATTTCCATTAACTCATGTTCTTTCTGTCAAATGTTTGCAAGTCAGAGTTTGGAAGGAATTATCTTGGAATAATTAAACGTATTCAATTGAAGAATATATTCATAACAGAGTCAGTGGCTTTATTTGCTCTAGTGCTGAGTAACATGACAAACGTCCAAAGGCTTATCCTGTCTAACTGTTCACTGTCTGGCAGTGATTTGAAGACAATTGTGTTGTCCGTGTTGTGCTTGAATGAATTAAGACTTGATTATACCATGGAGGAAGAAAACAGAAGGAGTCACATCGCCCAGCCTCTTATCTCATAACCAATTAGCACTTCGGAGTGGCCCATTGGAAATACGTTACGGCCACCCGCTGCGCTTACAAGTTTAACGACCGCGATAATCCCCTTGTGTACAATGTCTTTTGCCGCTCGGCTTGCTCGCGACCAGGATACATAATTGGAGGGTAGAAATCTGAAGCAAACGAATAAACACAAAACGTATGCACACTACTTTTCGCGGGCTTTTTATATTGCGCAATGCATTGTCTTCAATAGCGATTTTTCCACCGAGTATTTTGGTGTTTTGATCGTCGAATTTGGCGAATCCGAAGCTGACTTACGCTAAATATAACATTCAGATGTTACAATAAAGTGTCTTTTTAGCAACTTATTTTAAGGATATTTCCGGTGATCTCCGGAAGCCAACCAATTGTCAAATTCAAAGACGTGTTGTTTAGCTTTTTATCATTTCAATCCTCATATATGTACGATGCTGTACACTGAAGATATTGCAGTGTTGGATTCGTAGGTCGAGTTGGATCGGGAGCCAGCCTTCCGTGTAGTGCAATAGGACAACGCGTCAGCAATGCGCGCAATGCGCATGTGCAAAGAAAGCCTGGCTGTAGTTCTCCTCGATAATCGGATTAAACGATTAGCGCTGGCTTAGAAATTTACGATCATGCAAAAGACATTGAACCTTTGATATGCCTTCGTTGTGACTCCTTCTGTTTTCTTCCTCCATGATTATACAATGTTAGGAGGCACAGCTTCACAGTGGGCTCCTCATATTCAACACTTGAAAACCCTAAGAGATCTATCTATATGTAATTGTAACATACAACCTGAAGATATAGAACACATCATGAAGAATGTCAGTAAAAGCAAGAGAAAGTGTAAGGTAAGATTCGACCATAACGAAGCACTGGGTGGCAAGGCCGAAATATGGTCTCGTTATTTGTGTCTCATGATACACATCAAGAAACTGGACCTGAGTGGTTGCTCATTGGTATGCAATGATATTGAACATATTGCTAATGCATTGAGTGAAATGCCCAACCTGACCAACTTGCACCTAGATGGAAACTCATCCTTAGGAGGGTCTGCCAATGTGTGGTCTTGTTATTTGTGTCTCATGAAACACGTCAAGAAGCTGCACCTGGGTGATTGCTCATTGGTATGCAATGATATTGAACATATTGCTAATGCATCGAGTGAAATGCCCAACCTGACCTACTTGAACCTATTTGGAAACTCATCCTTAGGAGGGTCTGCCAATGTGTGGTCTCGTTATTTGTGTCTCATGAAACACATCAAGAAGCTGCACCTGGGTGATTGCTCATTGGTATGCGATGATATTGAACATATTACTAATGCATCGAGTGAAATGCCCAACCTGACCGACTTGAACCTATTTGGAAACTCATCCTTAGGAGGGTCTGCCAATGTGTGGTCTCGTTATTTGTGTCTCATGAAACACATCAAGAAGCTGTGCCTGAGTGATTGCTCATTGGTATGCAATGATATTGAACATATTGCTAATGCATTGAGTGAAATGCCCAACCTGACCGACTTGAACCTATTTGGAAACTCATCCTTAGGAGGGTCTGCCAGTGTGTGGTCTCGTTATTTGTGTTTCATGATACACATCGAGGTGCTGGGCCTGAGTGATTGCTCATTGGTATGCAATGATATTGAACATATTGCTGATGCATTGAGTGAAATGCCCAACCTGACCGACTTGAACCTATGGGACAACTCATCCTTAGGAGGGTCTGTCAATGTGTGGTCTCGTTATTTGTGTCTCATGAAGCACCTGCAGATGCTGTACCTGGGTGATTGCAACTTGGATAGTAATGATGAGATCATTATTACTCAGTCCTTGAGTAAAATGACAAACCCATTTGATGTCATATATTGATAACTTGTTCGATTGAATGAGACACATCGTGGCTTTATTCTTAGATCACACAGAAGTATGTTGTATGTTGTAGTTCACCGTCTTTTAAGTCCAGAGATCTCAGTAGAGCATACAGCTGATGACTGTTTGCCTAATCCCCTATTATATAAAGTATTCTTATCACGTGTTGAGGATTGATGTAAGCGTGTTAGCAACATGAATCAATTATCTCTTAAGTTAATCCTGTGTTTTAACCCTGATTTCTTGTTTTTTGTTTCTAACTTAATAACATTTTCCTCCACCAATAAGGAGAAGCTCTATGTATATACAAAACAATGCAGCTGATCGACTTATTTACCTTTCCACACTGCTGCATATCATATTGTTATGTTATGAAGGATAAACTAATAAAGGATGGACTCGATTCCACTTGATTGAAACACTTATTTATTGCTGTACTGTAGTGTACAACGTAACGATGGTTCACTTATGGGAAGCCATATATTGTGTAATAAGGACTAACTCTTGAGGCGCACTTCCAATTTACAGTACAGTTACAGTGCATATATACTAGAGTGTATAAAACCCTGTGCATTTTTTCCCTACGACATCAAATAATGTTTTAATGTTTACTTTCAATGTTTCGTGCTTTTGTAGCTAAATTATATGCATTATACACATTGTAAATATTAATTTCTATAGAAAAATTATATATTATATAAACTGTCAATGAGGATGTCAATATGGAATAAATGTCGAATTGAATTGAATTAAATTGCATAATGTGGATCTATATGCACCCCACTAAATAAACTCTCATAGAAACCAATGCTAAATACAAAATATTCAATAATCATTAAAAAAATAAATAATTGGAAGTCCTAAAATTTGTTAAACTAAATGAAAAAATATTGATTGATGTCTAACCTTTTATTTTATTTTCAATTTAATGTGGATCTGGCCAGAGGCCCGTCGAGTTATTCTCATCCCAATAAAAAACACCCTCTACACGAGTGAAAATGCCCACGCTGAAAAGCATCCATTTGGGAGAAAGGTCTTAAATTTAATTACGATTTTTTTCAGGGCCTAGTGTATCCAAAATAATAAAAGTTGGAAGTCAAGGACCCCAGGTTATGATATTGGAAGTCAAGGACCCCAGGTTGTGATATTGGAAGTCAAGGACCCCAGGTTGTGATATTGGAAGTCAGTGACCCCAGGTTGTGATATTGGAAGTCAGTGACCCCAGGTTGTGATATTGGAAGTCAATGACCCCAGGTTGTGATATTGGAAGTCAAGGACGCCAGGTTATGATATTGGAAGTCAAGGACCCCAGGTTATGATATTGGAAGTCGAGGACCCCAGGTTATGATATTGGAAGTCAAGGACCCGAGGTTATGATATTGGACCATTTTTACACAATCCCTCAAATATATCAGCCTCAAATCTTTCTTTGTTTTGGTTTGTTTGTAGTTTTTTTGGAAAATGTGAAGACATACAAATTATGATAAACAGCTCTATTTAGTGGGATCATGGGCGTCAACAGCTTATGAAAAGTGGGGGGGGGGGACATGAGCCCCAATTAGTGATCTGTGTTCTGGGGAGTTATCTAAGGGGAGGGGGTGTCCCCTTGCCCTTAGAGATTGTTTGCATAATTAAGGGTGCTTAGGTGCTAAATGGTGCTATATTTTGTTAAATAATTGTATATTTCTTGAAGAAAAAATATTGAAATTTATACTATTTGTTCAAACTAATCATGCTACAAAAAACTGACACCCCCCCCCCTGGATACGCGATCATCCGCTCCTGAATTAAAGGTCCTAGTTCTATTATAATTCCACGAATAATTCAGATTATGTCTACTTTTTGCCTGTCCCAACATTTGTGTTAGTATTTCACATGCTCATCTGAGTCATCTCAATGTTAAACTGATGAATGTTGTCTTTCACCAAAACTGAAGCTCTACATCAAGTTACCAGCATTTTATTTTCAGTCTTTTCAGATCGAAATGGCAGCAGTAAGTTAGCGATGAAGATATACCTCATTACCTGAGTTAGAATTTGCCAAAAATCTGTGTACGACTGTCTACTGATCTGACAAACTCTTCTGCAATATTCTGTGGGCTTAGTGCTGCCAGCCTATCGCGATGTACATGGCAGATCATGAGGTGGTTAAGACGCTGCTGTGTCATAGTGGAACGTAGCCAGGTTTTCATGCGTCTAAGTGCACTGAATGATCGTTCTGCTGTGCACGAGCTTGCCGGGGAGATAAGCAGGAGCCGTAGCAACCGTTCGACTTGAGGGAACATTCGACGAACCTCTGGTACCATTTCCATGAATATTTTCTGGTATTCCTCAACTGATGACCCCCTGAACTGGTTTAGGAAGAAGCCGAGTTCTTGCTCTAGAGAATCTGTCAGTTCAGGATACTTGCTGATTATCTGTGGTTTGAATGACCCAGTCAGTAGTACTGAACTCAAGTCCCTGTATGCTGTGAGGTCGGTGGATGTAAAGTATTCTGTCACGTTTGAGGATGCGCTGTCAATGACTTTGAAGAAATCAACCCGGTATATTTCTTCTGCAGAGTTGGCAGTGTACTCTGGAGCAGCACCATCATCATGTCTATTTGGGACCTTGCGCTTTCGTGGAAGGATCACAGGTTCTAGATTGCACTGCTGGCGCCTCTGCTCTGCTGCCTCATACATTTCCTTGAATTTGTGGTCACATCGGAGTGATTGGAGACTTTTGATGGTCACCTCTGCAGCAGCAAGCATTCCAGAAACCGTCACTTGTGAACCCTGGAGGGCAGGGACGTGCACAGGGTTGTAGAGGGCCAGGGGCTCAGAGTCTGAAAAGGGCAGTGTAATTCCATGCGAGCGCGTGTAGCGCGCGAGCTAAAAAAAAATTGGGCGTTTATTTATTAATAAAAACGCATAATATGGTTTTTAACATTACAATCAGATCAGATTATGTTGATGACTGGTTTCAGTGACAGCGTGTGCCTGCCTATCAAAGACGTATAGGCGCGCGCGGCTATGCGTGAAATCTAGTTTCGCGGAGGGGCACATGCAGGCCCGTGCACAGGAATAGTAAGGGGCATCTCTGCTGACCTAATATTTATTCTTATTTTATTCTATCCTGACATCTTTCAACTAGGCAGGGCAGTCTATGCGCAACAGGAACTTAATAATTCATTCAAAAAAAATATATATAAAAAACCTTGGGCTAAAAAGGGCACTTTTTATACTAGGCAAAAAGGGCAGGGGCTCAAGCACCCTTTGGGACCTATGTATGCACGTGCCTGCTGGAGGGCCTTGTTGAAATTTTCGAGACAGTGGATAATGGGGATTGATGCGAATAAGCCAAGTACACATTTCCCTGATGACAGGCATTTGTAGAGACCGCTGGCTCGAGATGCAGTATTTGTCCCTAATTCATTAGCTGCTTCCTGAAGGGCATCCAACACATCTGAGTAGTTCTCCAAGACAGATTTAACTGTATCGAGTTTGATTCTATTTGAGTCAGCAATTGATACAAAAAATCGAACATATGCCTGCCATTTTTTTAAATTATTGTTCTGAAAAGTGGGGGGGACAAACGATATGATATCCCCCCCACTTTCAAAAGTGGGGGGGGGGACATGTCCCCCCCGTCCCCCACCTGTTGACGCCCATGAGTGGGATGCACCAATGTACATGGAAGCCCACTCGTAAAAAACAATATTTGAATATTAGAAATACTTTAGTATTCGCAATAATTATATATGTACATGTACATTCGCAATCATTATTGTGAATAATTATTCGCCCTTTTTGCGTATGGCGCCCTCAGTGTTAACGATCAATCGTACACAGTTCCTGATCAGGGCTGAGCTGGTTTCACTACAAACATTATGTTTATTTCAGTATCAAACCATAAAACAACCTTGGTTACCATTGGAAACTCTATAATATGAATATTTGAAAACTATAATGAGTAAATAAAAGCCAAAGAAGTGTGAATTGTGAGCAATGATGGAACTTAATTGTAACAAACCAACATAAGGAAATTCGCATCAATGAATTTATGAAGAATTCGTAGAATCAAAACACATGGCATTTGGCTGTACTTGTGTAAATATTTTCGCTCGTATGTTGAACGTTTTTGTTTCATATTTATATTTTTTTATTTTAATATATAATATATTTTGGGAAAGTTGTACATTAATTTATAATACAAAATACTACAGCACGTAAATACTGTAAATTATCGCTCACGATATTGAACGTTTGAGTAATTATGTTAAAAGAATGCCAATACAATCTGTATTGAAGATCATATCGTTTTTATATTGAATATATTATTTATCAATTTACAAATGTTAAAGATGGATCGCCTGTGTTTTACCGTCAATTTCCAGAAGTTTGTGTGTGTATTGGAACATTAATAATGTGGACACCAGGTTCATGTAGTATTGTTATACAGACGACACATAGAAGTTTGTGTGTGTATTGGAACATTGATAATGTGGACACCAGTTCATGTAGTATTGTTATACAGACGACACATTATAGAAGTTTGTGTGTGTATTGGAACATTGATAATGTGAACACCAGGTTAATGTAGTATTGTTATACAGACGACACATAGAAGTTTGTGTGTGTATTGGAACATTGATAATGTGGACACCAGTTCATGTAGTATTGTTATACAGACGACACATTATAGAAGTTTGTGTGTGTATTGGAACATTAATAATGTGGACACCAGTTCATGTAGTATTGTTATACAGACGACACATTATAGAAGTTTGTGTGTGTATTGGAACATTGATAATGTGGACACCAGTTCATGTAGTATTGTTATACAGACGACACATTATAGAAGTTTGTGTGTGTATTGGAACATTGATAATGTGGACACCAGGTTCATGTAGTATTATACAGACGACACATTATAGAAGTTTGTGTGTGTATTGGAACATTGATAATGTGAACACCAGGTTCATGTATTATTGTTATACAGACGACACATTATAGAAGTTTGTGTGTGTGTTTGTTCAATATTTGTTTTTACTTGACCCAAAAGGTTAGTGAGGGTGATCCTATGGACCATCCCCAACAAAATATTGTTATACCCATCCCCTGGGATTTACACCCATCTAGTTTATACCTTTGAGTTTATATACATAATAATATATTATACAGTATTATGATTATTTCATTATTTGTTATCAACTGTTCTGAAATTGTAGAACCACGATGAACTGTTGATTTAAATAATTGATGATGTCATAACCTTACATGTGATTTGACGTCATTATGTTATTGTATTTTTGATACGTGTCAGATTGTCAAGCAAACCATTTATTTTCACTGATGTTACGTCGGGATTTTAACTTTAAACATGAATATTCATGTTGATATGAACTATGGTGTATTAGTCTTACTAATACATGATATAATGTCATTCTCATATAGCCTTATACTAATTACATGATATAATATCATGATCATATTGTGTTGATGGAAATTTCAGAGCTCAAAATTAATAATGTCCATTGATTGACATTTTAAATTCATGAATATGTAATTAAAACCACGTGACCTACATCATGCTCATCTATAAATAATAATCTGTGTCTAAATGGTCCAATGGCTGTGACCAAACATTGTTCTACAAACTATTTAATTTTCACTTTTGGTAGTTAGTGTTTTACGTCATGCAATTGATCTTGTTGGCCTTAATCAAACACTGAGTTTTACTTGATAACATTTATTGCTTTTCTATGTATGTGTCGCGTGAAGACTGGAATCATAGTTTTTATAAGTCCTTGTTTGGAGTAAAGAAATAAAAGACTGTACAAAACATTAGTGTGTGTGGCTGTTGTACTTTGTCCTTTGTGAATATTATATATAGATAGTTTAAAGGGCCAATATCGTCACGATTAACAGGGCATGGAATTGGAGTACTAATTTAAGATTAACTCTGTGACTGAAAAAAATACCCTATATTTATAATAAGGTCATAACCATTGCTGCTGCATAAATGACCTAGTAATTTTCAGTCACTCGGTGTTCATCTCAAACTAGGCCACCGATTCCATGCCCTGTTGAAAGTCTGCTCTGATTTTGACGATGTATGTCCCTTTAAAGATTGTACTCCCCGTGTTTTTATTAGTATTTCTCACGTGATTTCCCATAAAATTATGTTACATCAGAGCATTGTTAAGGTATTATCCCCTTGTAGAATGAAAAACAAACATTTGAGAATTACATTCTTCAAATCTGTTTTACATAAACTAAGCCTCGCTCATTAATTGAGGCGCTTAATTACATGATTTTGATAAATATTCTGAGAAATATTTTATGAAAACATGGGCAATACAAGTTAAAATAGGTCTTACAAGTTAAAATTTTGGGGACCTTTTCAGATATAAATACAATCAATATTGCACCAAACTCCCACCGAACTCGGTGGTCTATACTCGCTATAATTGTACCGATATGTTTTAATCTCAAAGTTACATTGTTATTCTAGGCCAAGGTTTATGATCTCCAGGCCGGCTGAGGGTGGTCGTGCGCGAACGCACCTCACCCCGCTAGGATCCCCAGTATTTCCCCTATTATTACATAATTCTGCCATATTTTCACATTTATTCTCTGTACCCTTTGCAAAGATTTCATGTTTGAAATATGCTCCAAATGTGTAGCACCGAGGTGTCTAGAAGCCTTAAACTTCCAGGGCCCGTAGGCCGGCGCAAACCAGCGGCCGTTTTGGCTATCGGTATAGTGACGAGCTATCGCGGATTCGATTTTTTTTTCTGCCGTGTATTTCGTCAAAAGGAAAGAAATTTTAAACAAATCTAGCACATGAAGCGCAGCAGACTAGAGGCAGACTGTACTTGGAGTATACTATTTAAACACGTGGGCGCCAGACACCATTACTTCCGTTCCTGTACAGTCCCCGAGTCAGTCAATATTTTTCTGACCGAAGTCATGCCGCTATTTCACTAATAGCGTTGCCTACACTGCATTGGGTGAGGGAAAGAGAGAACCGGGAGGCAATTCTTTTAATACAGAGCAAACACCAGGGTGTTAAATTAACACCAGCGGTGTCAACTTTATTCTGCCATTGTGTTCATATCGGGCGAGGGAAAGAGAGAACCGGGAGGCAATTCTTTACAGAGATACATTGGGCAATTAACTGGGCCGACAACTAGGCTATACTTGTTAGTTCGTCATACTTTGACATTCATTTCAGTTAATTAAAGGGAAGGTACTTGGTAATGTTGGCAAAACTGCTTCCATGGGAAACATAAAACAACCAATCTGTGAAAGTTTCAGCTCAATACGGAGTCCAAGTCATGAGAAAAGTGTGAACAAAAACATTCACATTTTTGAAGAAAAGACTTGGAGCAAAAAGCTGCCGATGTCAACTTTCTGGAAATGTACATATTTGTTCGTGTATTTTTTCCGATATCAGAACACAGACACAGGATAATTGGTATCTACCAACTTTACATCAAGTTAGCTTTCTATAAATAATTGTGTAATTTTGTACTCGGGTAATTACCAATGTATCTTGTACCTTTCCCTCAAATATAAACAGATTTTGTAAGGCTTTGTGAGTTGTCCTGATCTATCAAGATGTTTTCTGTCTTTAATTTGTTTTTGTTGATTGCTTGTGCCGTGATATTTTGAGATGTTGTATACTGAATAAATAATCCAACCAAATCTTGTAAAGGGAAGGAAAACTTTTGAAAAAAAAGTGAGTTCACAGTAGTTTTTCTGTTGAAAAGAATCAAAAAGTTACAGCAGAAATTGCTGTTTTCATGCAGATTTTCCTCTGGATATACAGAAAATAAATGTGTCGTTTCTAAATGGTTACGTTCCTATAATTATTCTCTATGAAGTTACAGTAGGTCTGATGTTGATGCACAGGGAAAATTCTGCTGTATAACAAAGAATCTGCTGTATAATAAAGAAGTCTCCGTACTGCTGCCATTTGACAAAACAACTTACTGTAAATGAACAAAAAAAATTAACAGTGTATCTAATTAAAAAATGAGCGATTATCTACAAGCCAACTTGATGTGAATTATTCTGTCTCTGTAATGCTCCCATAGACGGGAACTTTTTGATCAAAGTGTTTTCTGTAAAACAAAATATTGTGAATGCTTTTTCACACTTTTTTTCATGAGTCTGCACTGAGCTGAAACTAACAAAGGCTGGTTGTTCAATGTATCTTAATTACAATAAAGTAAGCATACTCATTCAAGCAGTTTTTACAATATTGGAAAAATGGAAAAGGTAAACATTTAATATATTTTGCTTCGAATCCCACTAAGTGAATTTTCGAGGCGTGTTGCCTTTGATAAGTTCTCATCTGCTTTGTACACAGTTCGAATAAAGCTGCCACAGACGTCTTGACCAACGACTACCTGGTGGTAGACTGCCCCAAAACAAGCCTGCCCCCTTAACCTTCTCAGACTAGACCGGTCGTTGACGTCGGTCGAGAACGACGTAAGGTCGGTATAGGGTTGACATCTGTACAGTGTATATGCTTAGTGTCCGTCACGTAGAGCAATAGCTGGGAAGTTGAATATATGAATAAGTCCTTATCTGTTATCTTATAGTGAAAGGAATTTTACACCATTGGTAAGATGTCTGTAAATACATCCATACTTGATAAGAATCAAGAGAGATGAAAGTTTCTTCTCATTTGATTGTGTCATTGACGAGGAAATAATGAAAATGCATTATATTTCTTTGCATTCATTCTTGGGTGACAGTGGCGTAATCACGGGGGTGACACAGGGGGAATGTGCCCCAACCGAGGTCTGTGCCCTCCGGCTGCTCCCATTCAGATTTTGAAAAAATAGGTCCCCATTTGAGGCTGCATGATACAAAATATTCATGTACTGACATTCCCCTAGAAAAAGTGGTGCACCCCCAAGTTCCCCCTGAAAATTGGACCCTAATTACGCCACTGTAGGTTGGGTGGACAATTTATCACGGCTTTGATTCGAATTAATACATGTCACGTTTGGTCAATAATACACAATAATTTCTCAGGATGTTTTTAGATTATAATTCAGTAATATATTCCTTTTAATTACCAAAAGTGTACATTCCCTTTAAGGACCTTTTAAAGAACCTCGTGTCGTTTTTCCCTCCTCACTGTAAAAATGGTGTTTAGAATTTAAACACATTTCTAAACACTTAATTGTACCCACTTTTTTTCACATGTTTAGCCTAAAAGTAAACATGTTTAGATTGTGCTTTTCTGTGATGTGTGTTTGAATGCTAAAAACCATATGAACAGGTGTCAAAAAGCTATGTATGTTTAGCTTTGTGACATGTACAGAGGATGGCCGTTTAGCTTTGTGACATGTACAGAGGATGGCCGTTTAGCATTTAAACGCATTCCTAAACGCGTTTATTTTGTGCGCGTTGAAATTCTAAACACCGTTTTTACAGTGCTTACGTGTTTGTTGTTCGTTACATTTTAATGTCATTTTCTTAATTTCATTGTAAATTTGTTTCTTTGTTAAACTATGGCATTACACTAGAACCAAGCAAAGTTTTTGGGTAATTTCCAATAGAAAACGAAAGCAATTCTTGCCTTTCCGTTGCCCATGACCTCACTATACCACAGTCATACGATAAACTCAGCTCCATAGCTCTTGTTCCTTTCTAAGGAAGTAATTGCTATATACGTGTTTTCCTGTGATCATATAAGTTAACAATAAAGTGTCGCTTTGTCAATGGATTCGATATTCACAAGTTTAATACCATTGTCATGTAATAGTCTCCTTAAAATCCCTATGCACTAGCCCCATAACAAGTCTCATAAATTATCACAGTTTTACATAACAATACTTGGTTGACGATGGTATATCACACATCCATTGAAATATTTCTGTATCTGGTGTTATCGTTTGAGTAGAATTAGTGAAATAGTTCCCCAAATTAATTTCTGTCATAAAAAAGAAATTTCACATTGGAGTGAATACGAACTGTCTGAATACAGTAACACTATTTTCTTGTTTAATAATGACACAATTAACAAAGCTGATCGTTAACCCTATCAGGCCCTGGGAGTGTTACTGGAGATACTCGCCTGATGAGCAGGCATATTGAGTTCCCAAGCTTGTAAAGATTCATAAATCCACATTGCCGACGATGGAAAGTGTTGTTTTTGGGTTTTTTTTTTTATTGGGGGGGGGGGGGGGGGGAAAGTTTTTTTTTTGGTGGTGCTGAAGTTAATGATATCATGAAATCGAGTTTATTATTTACAGCGCGAACATAATTGCATGAATGTGGGTTCAATGGTTTGGGGTTAAATTCAATTTCGGCCATCGGGGAAAAATTGGGGTGGGGCAAATTGTCAGGGGGGAGGGGCAAAGAAAGTAACTCGGGGAATTTTTCCCCCTTGCCCCCCCCCCCCCCACCCGTATCGCCGCCGCTGCTTTTAGACATTTACCGGTTAAGAGCTTAAACTTCAGCTTACTTCATTTAACAAGAAAATATTGGCTAAAATCCATTCATTTCGTTTTCATTCTAATGCGGAACTTTTGTCTCATGATCAAGTCGGACCTTTAGAGTTGGGAAATTAATGCTCAGACAGAAAGATTTCAAGGGATGTTTTGTTTTTTAAATTTTTTGGTAATCAAGTGCAATTAGGTTTTGTGGAGATTAAAGTACACACAAATGTAAAAGTTGTACATATTAACATACACACTGTTGCCTGCCATGAAAGCCATGGTACTGCTAAGGATATTCCCTACACACGAGACGTGATTTGTTTTCAACAGATCCGGTATCCGGTAAGCGGCTGTTGTTCCTTGTACTTAAACACGTGTGAAAGATGATAACATAATATTATGGTGTGGTATTTCATTATTACAACGAAAAAGCTTCACTACTTCTGGGTTCAAAAGATCACTACAGGCAGGCAAACAGTTATGTTTCCTTCTTTAACACACAAACAATTCAGCTCCAGAGCTATTAGACAAGTGTTCAAAGTATTTCCTAAATTTTCTATAAATTTCACAAAATATTCAAAAAAATTCAAAATTGTTATTATTTTTAATCCAATGTTTTAAACTCAACAAAATAGTACTCAAGATGGGAGGGGTTATTAGTGTAGAGGCGAACTAGCTGTCCCGTAAGTCTGGTCTAGCGCCCTCATATGTTGGTTTTGGGGTGCCACATGGGGGTAACTCAATTGCATTGTTAGATTTCTCATTGTCAAGTTCAATAGAAAGTTTATGCTGAGTGATACGTCTGACTAGACTAGCTAGAACTTACACATTTCTACCCGTTTGTTGAGGTTTGGTTCCACAAGTGTCGGTAAGGGCAATACCATTTTCTTAAGTAATTATTTCCATGTTGGGGAACACCGGCGTGAATTTGAAGTTGGTTACTTATTCGACGTTTGACATTAATATCAAACAAGTAAAAGTAGGCCTATAGTACTAGGCCTACTATGTAACGGTTATATCCAGTTACTGGTTTGACATTTGATTTAATGCATACTATGGGACAATTGCATTCGGTCAGTTTCTACTTCTAGTGGTCAGACCCTTTTGTAAAGAGGATGACCCAAGGATGACCTCAATGGTCACCTTGACCCGGCCAATGGGATCCTTATAATTTTTATCAATTGTTTCCCAAGAGTAGAGTACCAAACAATGAATTAGGGATCATAAAATATCAACCTTGAAAAATAATTGACCTCTAAAATTGGGAAAATGTACACAAAGCACATCCTAGCTTCACAACAAGGCATATGCAACTTTCAGAGGACCACCTAATTAAATATGACACGCTATTTTACCCCTTTATTTGAACAAAAATTTAAAGAATCGTCTTCTAAGGGGTTTTGGGGGTTTCCATTTGTGAGGTCAAATTAGCCATATATATAGTGTGAAAATGCCAGTTTTGTAATATTTTATGTACCTAATTTGCATAATTTTGTTAAAAATCGCCATTTGTACCTAATTTACATAAATTATTTGAAATGCATTTTTTTTTAAATTTTCAGTTTCATGAACTGCATTTGATGCAACAAACCTTAATTGAATGACCATACAATAGTTCACTATAATCTAGCTGCATGATAAAAATAAATAAATAAAGATGTGTTCAGGAAACAATCATCTTCTAAACACGATCAGAGCATATCAATTGAAACGTTGAGTTGTTATACCAACGGTCCTTTTCAGAACCACCACATCTCATAAGTGATTGTTTACATGGTGCTACTGCAAACCATTCCAGATTAACCCTCCTATAGGTTTAACACTCAAAAGCCCCTTTTCACACTAGACGTATTTCCCGGGAAATTCCCGGGAAATCTGTTCACACTTCAAAAGTTAAGCCCAGGAAATTCCCGGGAAGTAGCTTATTCGAAATAATTACCACTGCTCGGGAGTAGGGGTATTAAGCGAGTTTTTCCCCGGGAATAGTGTTTTTCCCAGGAAATAGCAACTAGTGTGAAACGAAAGCGGGTTTAACTTATCCAACTTTCGCGTCGCGGATGTTGGAACGTATAATGTCTTGAAAGGTCAGCGAGGTCACAAATAACACGTAAACAGTTCGCGTGCTAATATCCAGTGTTGTATTTCAGTACTTTGGAAACTTTCCTTCTTAAAATGTAAATGTCTACATCTGTAAATAACACGATATATTTAGTTTTATAGAATGTGACCAAATAAATGGTTTTAGAATTGAATAAAAGAATTGTCGTGGACAAGGCCACGTTAAGCATCCGTATCATTTACGTGTATTTATAATGTCCGCATGGTTAGGTACCAGATATTGGTATAATATCAAATATTGGTATAATAATAGCATGCGAAAATGATGTGATGACATGTTTGAAGGAGCCATTTTGGTCACGACGCGATGCCTGGTAAACAGTCACAACAACCCGGCCGTCACCGCGCTGGCGGATGCTTGAGCATGTGGCATTCTGGGATTGGACTTCCGCCCACAACATTTTCAATTTCCATCTGGGCCGATTCAGGTAGCGCATTTCCCGGGATTTGATCGCGAGTGTGAAACGACCGTGCATATTCCCGGGAAATAATGTTCCCGGGAGCGACCAGATAGGTACAGTGTGAACGGTCGCTGGGGTGTTGGTGGGGTTAAAAACTCCCGGGAATTTCCCAGGAATTTTTTTCCCGGGAATTGGCTCTGTAGTGTGAAAAGGGCTAAAGACACTCAAAATTTGTATGTAACTCCCAACCCATTGACTTTGTGCAGTGCACTCAAATAAATGCAAGGACATGTGGCTAGGATAGGTCAAACCAAAACCACTTGACAGTACATACACAGCTCTGTGTGACTCTGTGGTTTGACCTATTGGCAATGTAACCAAAAATACTCAAGTGAGTGTCTGTGGGTGCTGTGCTGACTGGGCCATATATCAGCCTGGGCATAGGAGGGTTAATACTCAAGTGACTGTCTGTGGGTGCGGTGCTTACTGGGCCAAATTTCAGCCTGGGCATAGGAGGGTTAATACTCAAGTGACTGTCTGTGAGTGCCGTGCTGACTGGGCCAAATTTCAGCATGGGCATAGGAGGGTTTATACTCAAGTAACTGTCTGTGAGTGCCGTGCTGACTGGGCCAAATTTCAGCCTGGGCATAGGAGGGTTAATACTCAAGTGACTGTCTGTGGGTGCGGTGCTGACTGGGCCAAATTTCAGCCTGGGCATAGGTGGGTTTATACTCAAGTGACTGTCTGTGGGTGCGGTGCTTACTGGGCCAAATTTCAGCCTGGGCATAGGAGGGTTAATACTCAAGTGACTGTCTGTGGGTGCGGTGCTTACTGGGCCATATTTCAGCCTGGGCATAGAAGGGTTAATACTCAAGTGACTGTCTGTGGGTGCGGTGCTGACTGGGCCAAATTTCAGCCTGGGCATAGGAGGGTTAATACTCAAGTGACTGTCTGTGAGTGCCGTGCTGACTGGGCCAAATATCAGCCTGGGCATAGGAGCTAGGGTTAATACTCAAGTGACTGTGTGTCTGTGGGTGCTGTGCTGACTGGGCCAAATTTCAGCCTGGGCATAGGAGGGTTAATACTCAAGTGACTGTCTGTGGGTGCGGTGCTGACTGGGCCAAATTTCAGCCTGGGCATAGGAGGGTTTATACTCAAGTGACTGTCTGTGGGTGCGGTGCTTACTGGGCCAAATTTCAGCCTGGGCATAGGAGGGTTAATACTCAAGTGACTGTCTGTGGGTGCGGTGCTTACTGGGCCAAATTTCAGCCTGGGCATAGGAGGGTTTATACTCAAGTGACTGTCTGTGGGTGCGGTGCTTACTGGGCCAAATTTCAGCCTGGGCATAGGAGGGTTTATACTCAAGTGACTGTCTGTGGAGTGCGGTGCTGACTGGGCCAAATTTCAGCCTGGGCATAGGAGGTTAATACTCAAGTGACTGTCTGTGGGTGCGGTGCTTACTGGGCCAAATTTCAGCCTGGGCATAGGAGGGTTTATACTCAAGTGACTGTCTGTGGGTGCGGTGCTGACTGGGCCAAATTTCAGCCTGGGCATAGGAGGGTTAATACTCAAGTGACTGTCTGTGGGTGCGGTGCTTACTGGGCCAAATTTCAGCCTGGGCATAGGAGGGTTAATACTCAAGTGAGTGTCTGTGGGTGCTGTGCTGACTGGGCCAAATTTCAGCCTGGGCATAGGAGGGTTAATACTCAAGTGACTGTCTGTGAGTGCGGTGCTTACTGGGCCATATTCCAGCCTGGGCATAGGAGGGTTAATACTCAAGTGAGTGTCTGTGGGTGCGGTGCTGACTGGGCCAAATTTCAGCCTGGGCATAGGAGGGTTAATACTCAAGTGAGTGTCTGTGGGTGCTGTGCTGACTGGGCCAAATTTCAGCATGGGCATAGGAGAGTTAAGGTAGAAAATTGAGTTCGGGGAAAACGACAGTAAATTCCTGTTATTTCATCATTGATAAAATGTGGTGTGCCAAGGCTGAGCGGTTTAGCGCATCAGACTTGTGTTCTTATGGCCGTCACGAATGTGGGTTCAAATCTTGGCCGCGACCGTGGTACTTTTGTCTCTTTGAGCAAGACATCTGTGAGTAGAGGTTCAAAGTTTAAGGATTGATATTGGCCCAATAATAGGTACTTCCTTTGGCAATTTGGCGCTCTAAAAATCCAATTGTTATTAAATCATTTTTCTTTTGATATGGGCACACTAATAAGATAAGAATCACGAGAGATGTACAGAAACCAACCAATGTCTGTAAATGCATCCATACTTGATAAGAATCACGAGAGATGTACAGAAACCAACCAATGTCTGTAAATGCATCCATACGTGATAAGAATCACGAGAGATGTACAGAAACCAACCAATGTCTGTAAATGCATCCATACTTGATAAGAATCACGAGAGATGTACAGAAACCAACCAATGTCTGTAAATGCATCCATACTTGATAAGAATCACGAGAGATGTACAGAAACCGAGTGAAAGTTTCATCTCATTTCATTGTGGCATTAGTCGTGAAAGAATGAAAATACTTATTCATTCTGATAGCTAGAAAATTTATCACGGCTGTGATTGGTTTTAAATTTATAATACTTTTCACATTTGGTCAATAATAACTGCATATATCAGACACAATAATTTCTCAGGATGTTTTTAGATTATAATGTTGTATTCCTTTTAATTACCAAAAGTGTACATTCCCTTTAAGGACCTTTTTAAGGAACCTAAAGTCGTTTGCCCTTCATGTGTTTGTTCGTTACATTTTAAAGTCGTTTTCTTTATTTCGTTGTAAATTTGTTTCTTAAAATAAAATTATGGTGTTAAGCAAGAGGAAGCTTTGTTTTAGGAGTAATTTTCACTAGAAAACGAAAGCAATTCTTACTTTTCCGTTGCCCATGACCCGACTATTCCAAAGTCATACAATAAACGCCATAGCTCTTGTTCCTTTCTGAGGAAGTGAGTCTTATACGCGTTTTCCTGTGTTACCATATAAATTATAATAATATGGTGTTTGTTTGATCAAGGAAGTGTCGCTTTGTAAAACCAATTCAGTGGAAGATAATCAACATAACAGTTACCATTAATAAGTAACAAACTCCAAATTAAACCCCATATTGGTCATCTGGGGGGGGGGGGGGACGGACACTATTCACTATTTTCTCGTTTAGAAATGACACGGTGAACAAAATTAACAAATAAAGTAATTGTCACGGGCCGAACGGTTTAGTCTACTGCTTGTCTCCACCCAGTAAAATGGATATCTGTGAATGAAGAATAATTGGTTGTTAGTACATAATAATAATAATGTGTGGACTTATAGCGCACGTATCCAAATCCACCAACTGAGTGGTGCTCAAGGCGCATAATATTATTACCACTGCTCATAAGGCTCATAAATCATTCCTGAAACCATCTCAGCTCCCTGGGGAGTATACAGCTCAATTGCTGCCATTACAGCGCATATAGGGCTAATCAACCAACTCTGCCCTCACAGGTACATGTATCCATTTAACCCCTGGGTGGAGAGAAGCAATTATGGTTAAGTGTCTTGCTCAAGGACACAAGTGTCACGGCCGGGATTCGAACCAACATTATCCTGCTAACACCAGAACTTGAGTACGGTAAGCTAGACCGCTCGGCCACGACACTCCACTTAATGAGATTCAGAAATGATATACTCCTGATTAGGTGTCATGAGCCCTGTGCCAGTTTAGTGGATACGTGGATGTAAGAATTAATTCAAATTCAAAACTGTGTCTCAATTAAATATCGCCGACATTCCAAAATTATCGCTGATATTCTAAAAATATAGCAGATATCAAATTTACATTGCTCTTTTTAGTTAAAATATCGCAAGAGTGACAAATTGTTTACAAATTTCATGTCATTATACGGTAAAATCAACTAAGTTACGGTACCGTGAAGAGCTCAAGTAAAAACACTTCAAAATTGTTCAAAGAGAACTCACGACAATAGACCTAAGTACTGATGACGTCATGCTGTGTTTACATGTGTGCTTTTCTATCAAGCTTTGAGTCTGTAGTCCAGACCTGAATCCCATAAGAAAGCGCACATGTCAACAAATCGTGACGTCATCAGTACATGGGTCTATTGAAGTCTATAATTGTAGAGGCTTTTGGACACTTAGCGGTTACGAACTTAAACTTCAGCTTACTTCATTTAACAAGAAAATATTGGCTAAAATTCATTCATTTCGTTTCACTTTCGTCTCATGATCAAGTCGGACCTTTATAGTTGGGAAATTAATGCTCGTACTATCCTCTCAGACAGAAAGATTTCAAGGGATGTTTTTTAAATTTTTTTTGGGTAATCAAGTGCAATTAGGTTTTGTTGAAATTAAAGTACATGTATACACAAATGTAAAAGTTATACATATTAACATACACACTGTTGCCTGCCATGAAAGCCATGGTACTGCTAAGGATATTCCCTACACACGAGACATGATCTGTTTTCAACAGATCCAGTAAGCGGCTGTTCCTTGTACTTATATTATGGTGTGGTATTTCATTATTACAAAGAAAAAGCTTCACTAAAAAGGAAAAGTTCAAAAGATCAATAACAGGCAGGCAGTTTCTGTTTCCTTTAACACACAAACAATTCCTCAGCTCCAGAGCTATGAAAGGCGGTAGACAAGTTTTCAAAATATTTCCTAAATTTTCTATAAATTTCACAAAATATTCAAAAAAAATTCAAAATACTCTCCAAACATACAAAAACCTCAAAATTCTTATTTTTAATCCAATGTTTTAAACTCAACAAAATATTACTTGAGATGGGAGGGGTTAGTGTAGAGGCGAGCTGTCCCATGTTAAGTCTGGTCTAACGCCCTCATATGTTTTGGGGGTAACCAAAGATAGTAGAGCGCTGAATTACGTCACGACATGATTTTAGTGTTGATCAGTATTTTCGTTGAGCCTTAGCGTTGGTCCACACCAAATACAATTAATTAACCAAATCTTCAATTCTGCTAGAATTGCTTTCACTTGAGTGTGTAAGCCATGCAGGACATGAAAAATCAATGACATTCCCAAGGACCAAATGACAGCTGACATTCTGTTTCTACAATTGATAAACTGGACTAATACAGAGTAGATCCAAGCCTAAGTAAAGGCATACACCGGTATTCGCTACGTTATGAACCAAGAAGAAAAGAAAATAATCCTCATTTTCATGAATCTAGTCATAGTACTCGACGGTGCAGGTAATTTACAACATGGGTTATGCCTAAGGAGGAATATTTCATGGAAAATTATTTAATAACCGAATATATCACCTTTTATGCCCATTTATAAATGCTCATGTCAATTCATTTACAAAAATTAAATATTAAGTCATTTGCAGTGAAAAAGACCCAGCGAGAAACTGACAAAACATCCACAGATGGACAAAATCTTTGTTGGTTTGTGTGATGCAAACAACAAACTTCTACACTAAATCCATGTTGCATGGCTAATAACAGCTGGTCTGGTGCTTGGCATACTTGTTGGTTGGTCTTTATTGCCAGGGCATTAATGTACCCCCATGTGATCAATGTTCGTTGAATCAGAATGTTTTATATTGGTATTTATTAATTATGTTAAAAGTACATGCACTTTCAGGAATGCCACTTAGGCCTAATCACAACCTACACGGATGCATTGATGGATTAGGAGGTATCATTTCATTTCTTATATTCTATGTATTTTGCATGCCGACATTCTAGCCATATTTGCATTGGTCTTTATGGGTAAACTATCATGAGATGTATAATTTATTAAGTCAGATCAAATGCTCTTTCCCAGTTACAGTTGGTAACCAATCCATCTGTCAGTGATTCATATTATCCGACAATGAAGCTATTAGTTTTGGAGATAGTATTCTTTCTTAACCAGTTCGCGTTGGGAATAAAAAAGTTTTTCTGGGCCCCTGTGGCGGGTTTCTTTTTTCCACACACACGTTAATGGAAGCTTCCACAGCGGGTGGCCGGCACTTCCGAGCATGTCACCGTGCATGCATGGCTGAACCGAGCATGCATACAAATATTCCGGAGTTTCCTGTGGCGTGTTTAGATGCTCTCCGATCCGTGGTGCAAAATAAAAGTGTGTATACACGGCCTCCGACGCGAACTGGTTAAATTCCACATGAGAGTGAATACTAAATATCTGAATACATTTTCCTGCAAAAAATACAATTTAACAATCCAAATCTTTCAAAGGTTTTTTGTTTAATGTATATCTTGGGTTGATAGAGTAAGAATATTTGTAAAAGCAGTTTTGCCAACATTACTAATGTTGTACCTTCCCTTGAACAAACATCATCCAAATAATACAATATCAAAAACTGTTTGTTTTTTAAACAAAGGCCACAAGAAACAGAGATGGAATCATTTCAAGATAATTCAACTACTCTTACTCCAAATGTAACTCCAACTGCTGCAAGTGGATTTGTATTAAGTGATGATGTGAAGTGGATTATATCTTTGTGTCTGACATTATGTAAGTGAATTTTTTTTTATGTATATTTTTATGTAATTATTCGTTCATTACGGTGATTTAAACTAAAGAACCCGTGCAATAGAATTTTCTAAAATTGCAGATACATGCATGCTACTCACGGCTGTTTCACCGTTTTAAAAGGCGCCCTCTTTCGGTTGATATTAGTCAGCGTGCATATGATAATGGTGTCTATGACGTCACCCATGCAGTTTATTTATAAACATTCCTTTTCGCGTCAACCGTTATGTAAAGTGGCCTCGTAAAAAGCGATAACCTGATTGGTTGATAGAAACTTTTACATATGTAAACAGGTAAAATTATTTAAAAATGTGACCTTCCGCCACTACCAAGCAGCGCAGAAGTACGTTGGGGTCATGGAGTTAATGCGGGAAAAAGATACACGTGACGCATACAGCCCGCATTGTGTCTGGACTGCTCTACATGTCGACGGACGATCACCAGACATTTTGTCTCATTTCTCATAAACACAAGTCACAACGGACCCTAAAAACATGTCATCATCTCACAAGATGATGTACTTCAGGAAAAATGGACAAGTAAGTGTAGGACATTTTGTTTTGGATGATTTAAAGCTATGAAAAATTTGGCATTTTTTGTAAACATTTCAACACCGTTTATACGTTTCACGTGCTTTCGCCCCAGTACAACTGTACACATGTTAAAAACTGGGGATTTTAGCACATGTTTATTGACGTTGAATGTCATGATTTTTATAGCTCTTGTTTGCTTCCATTCCCTAACGTACCACAACATTTGGCTTCAATCCCCTACCATATCATTTGGTTTTGGTAATATTATTAGTTAGGGCCTATTAGTATTACCTGACAAAAAAAGAGAGAGAAACAAACAGTAGGCCTACACAGCCCACAGATATTTTCAAATATAACAATTGTTTAGTTTTTTATAACTTTTTTATTTTTGTACATATGTATAAAATACACATGTACAGTAATAGTATTATTAAAACGTATACAATAAGCGTGTTATCTTTCGCTAATTGTTAGAATGCTCCCCCTGTGAGTCATAAGTTGCAAGCTGTGTTTGATGTATTCCAGAATGTCAAAACATTACACCACAAATTTAGAAATAGGCCTACTTGTTTTATAACTTATTTAAATTTGCATTGGTTTATTTTGTAGGTTTCAACGAATTCCAGGATGTTCAACTACCCGAGTGCTATTCATCCTTCAGATGACACAGTCTGTTGGTTTTGTAGAGCGGTAAGTTTTGGTTGAAGTTATTGTATTTTAATTGAAAAGCTCAACTTTGGGTTATTAGCCCCATAATTAGTAGACTCTGTCTGACTCTTGGCCCTATGCCTTCATAGCGCTAGTCAGTCGAATGGATTTCGATAAAAAACGGTACAATGTTTGCTTAAATTTTGCCCACAATGTTTTCTTACATATGTTATGATGCTCGCCAGTAAAAAGAAAATCGGTATTCCACTCACTTTTTTTGTTGAAATTTATAGAGAATTGCTACTGCTTTACCGACATCAGCCGCCATGATAAGTACTGATGCTCATGCGCACCGATAAGACAGTATGACCTCATGCGACCTGCATTTTTCGTTATCGATGGTCACGCAACTCAAAACTTGACGCGCGATCATAAAAAACAAAGTTTATAGTTAACGCTGAGGCATCTTTGACTAGTAGCCGAAGACGCTGGCGATCATCAGAGTTCGACGATCATCATCACGTCGCCACCAGACTAGACTGTGCACATACTACAAACGTATATACACACACAGGTAACTAACTACACTGGGGCAAACTGACGTATCAGGGCACATGCACATGGCGGCTGATGAGGTTTAAACGTGTCGGTGAAGTAGTAGCAATTCTCCACAAATTTTACCAAATCAATTAGGTGGAATGCCCTTTTTTTGTACTGGCGAGCATCATAGAATAGGTAAATAAACATTGTGGGCAAAAACACTCGGTATACAGCTTGTGCATAGCTGTGGAACTCCCAGTGGGAGTCCTGTATGGGGGACTTTATTTCTTCACAGGGGAATTTTGTGGAAACGTATGTACTGTTCCTGTGCAAATATTGCAAACTCTGTGGAACGCATGTAAAAAATGAATATTGTGGAATTTGCAGGAAGATGATATTTTCATTTGCTGCTTATCCGTTATTTATTTTTATTTTTTATTTTTTGCAGGCTTGATGACTTTTGACCGCACTTCAGTGCGGTACTGATGCCGCCTCATTATGGACATCAGTCGCTCCAGGTCATCCCGCATACCATTGACGATTCTCCCTGTGCGGTTAAACTCAGTGTGAATCAGCTCACCACCCTGCTCATTGAGTAAACCAAATCCAACTTGAAACCTGGTGAGCTGTTCGACTGCGTGGTCCTCGAGTAAGTGGAGTTTTGGTGTGATATTTTGTGTTGGGAACATCAGCCTGTATGAATTCATGAAATCTTTGATGCAAACATCTGTAATTCAACAAAAGAAGCCAATTTATGGTTAACAACATTACATAAAGGATCCTCCATTCTGGGCACAATTTATGATTAACAACATTACATAAAGAATCCTCCATTCTGGGCACAATTTATGATTAACAACATTACATAAAGGATCCTCCATTCTGGGCACAATTTATGATTAACAACATTACATAAAGGATCCTCCATTCTGGGCCCAATTTATGATTAACAACATTACATAAAGGATCCTCCATTCTGGGCACAATTTATGATTAACAATATTACATAAAGGATCCTCCATTCTGGGCCCAATTTATGATTAACAACATTACATAAAGGATCCTCCATTCTGGGCACAATTTATGATTAACAACATTACATAAAGGATCCTCCATTCTGGGCACAATTTATGATTAACAACATTACATAAAGGATCCTCCATTCTGGGCACAATTTATGATTAACAACATTACATAAAGGATCCTCCATTCTGGGCACAATTTATGATTAACAACATTACATAAAGGATCCTCCATTCTGGGCACAATTTATGATTAACAACATTACATAAGGATCCTCCATTCTGGGCCCAATTTATGATTAACAACATTACATAAAGGATCCTTCATTCTGGGCACAATTTATGATTAACAACATTACATAAAGGATCCTCCATTCTGGGCACAATTTATGATTAACAACATTACATAAAGGATCCTCCATTCTGGGCCCAATTTATGATTAACAACATTACATAAAGGATCCTTCATTCTGGGCACAATTTATGATTAACAACATTACATAAAGGATCCTCCATTCTGGGCCCAATTTATGATTAACAACATTACATAAAGGATCCTTCATTCTGGGCACAATTTATGATTAACAACATTACATAAAGGATCCTCCATTCTGGGCACAATTTATGATTAACAACATTACATAAAGGATCCTCCATTCTGGGCCCAATTTATGATTAACAACATTACATAAAGGATCCTTCATTCTGGGCACAATTTATGATTAACAACATTACATAAAGGATCCTCCATTCTGGGCCCAATTTATGATTAACAACATTACATAAAGGATCCTTCATTCTGGGCACAATTTATGATTAACAACATTACATAAAGGATCCTCCATTCTGGGCACAATTTATGATTAACAACATTACATAAAGGATCCTCCATTCTGGGCACAATTTATGATTAACAACATTACATAAAGGATCCTCCATTCTGGGCACAATTTATGATTAACAACATTACATAAAGGATCCTCCATTCTGGGCACAATTTATGATTAACAACATTACATAAAGGATCCTCCATTCTGGGCACAATTTATGATTAACAACATTACATAAAGGATCCTCCATTCTGGGCACAATTTATGATTAACAACATTACATAAAGGATCCTCCATTCTGGGCACAATTTATGATTAACAACATTACATAAGGATCCTCCATTCTGGGCCCAATTTATGATTAACAACATTACATAAAGGATCCTTCATTCTGGGCACAATTTATGATTAACAACATTACATAAAGGATCCTCCATTCTGGGCACAATTTATGATTAACAACATTACATAAAGGATCCTCCATTCTGGGCACAATTTATGATTAACAACATTACATAAAGGATCCTCCATTCTGGGCACAATTTATGATTAACAACATTACATAAAGGATCCTCCATTCTGGGCACAATTTATGATTAACAACATTACATAAAGGATCCTCCATTCTGGGCACAATTTATGATTAACAACATTACATAAAGGATCCTTCATTCTGGGCCCAATTTATGATTAACAACATTACATAAAGGATCCTTCATTCTGGGCACAATTTATGATTAACAACATTACATAAAGGATCCTCCATTCTGGGCACAATTTATGATTAACAACATTACATAAAGGATCCTCCATTCTGGGCACAATTTATGATTAACAACATTACATAAAGGATCCTCCATTCTGGGCACAATTTATGATTAACAACATTACATAAAGGATCCTTCATTCTGGGCCCAATTTATGATTAACAACATTACATAAAGGATCCTCCATTCTGGGCACAATTTATGATTAACAACATTACATAAAGGATCCTCCATTCTGGGCACAATTTATGGTTAACAACATTACATAAAGGATCCTCCATTCTGGGCCCAATTTATGATTAACAACATTACATAAAGGATCCTCCATTCTGGGCACAATTTATGATTAACAACATTACATAAAGGATCCTTCATTCTGGGCCCAATTTATGATTAACAACATTACATAAAGGATCCTCCATTCTGGGCACAATTTATGGTTAACAACATTACATAAAGGATCCTCCATTCTGGGCACAATTTATGATTAACAACATTACATAAAGGATCCTCCATTCTGGGCACAATTTATGGTTAACAACATTACATAAAGGATCCTCCATTCTGGGCACAATTTATGATTAACAACATTACATAAAGGATCCTCCATTCTGGGCACAATTTATGATTAACAACATTACATAAAGGATCCTTCATTCTGGGCACAATTTATGATTAACAACATTACATAAAGGATCCTCCATTCTGGGCTTGATTAACAACATTACATAAAGGATCCTCCATTCTGGGCACAATTTATGATTAACAACATTACATAAAGGATCCTCCATTCTGGGCACAATTTATGATTAACAACATTACATAAAGGATCCTCCATTCTGGGCACAATTTATGATTAACAACATTACATAAAGGATCCTCCATTCTGGGCACAATTTATGATTAACAACATTACATAAAGGATCCTCCATTCTGGGCACAATTTATGATTAACAACATTACATAAAGGATCCTCCATTCTGGGCACAATTTATGATTAACAACATTACATAAAGGATCCTCCATTCTGGGCACAATTTATGATTAACAACATTACATAAAGGATCCTTCATTCTGGGCCCAATTTATGATTAACAACATTACATAAAGGATCCTCCATTCTGGGCACAATTTATGATTAACAACATTACATAAAGGATCCTCCATTCTGGGCACAATTTATGATTAACAACATTACATAAAGGATCCTTCATTCTGGGCCCAATTTATGATTAACAACATTACATAAAGGATCCTTCATTCTGGGCACAATTTATGATTAACAACATTACATAAAGGATCCTCCATTCTGGGCACAATTTATGGTTAACAACATTACATAAAGGATCCTCCATTCTGGGCACAATTTATGATTAACAACATTACATAAAGGATCCTCCATTCTGGGCACAATTTATGATTAACAACATTACATAAAGGATCCTTCATTCTGGGCCCAATTTATGATTAACAACATTACATAAAGGATCCTCCATTCTGGGCACAATTTATGATTAACAACATTACATAAAGGATCCTCCATTCTGGGCACAATTTATGATTAACAACATTACATAAAGGATCCTCCATTCTGGGCACTGGTTATGGTTAACAACATTACATAAAGGATCCTCCATTCTGGGCACAATTTATGATTAACAACATTACATAAAGGATCCTCCATTCTGGGCACAATTTATGATTAACAACATTACATAAAGGATCCTCCATTCTGGGCACAATTTATGATTAACAACATTACATAAAGGATCCTCCATTCTGGGCACAATTTATGATTAACAACATTACATAAAGGATCCTCCATTCTGGGCACAATTTATGATTAACAACATTACATAAAGGATCCTCCATTCTGGGCACAATTTATGATTAACAACATTACATAAAGGATCCTCCATTCTGGGCACAATTTATGATTAACAACATTACATAAAGGATCCTCCATTCTGGGCACAATTTATGATTAACAACATTACATAAAGGATCCTCCATTCTGGGCCCAATTTATGATTAACAACATTACATAAAGGATCCTCCATTCTGGGCACAATTTATGATTAACAACATTACATAAAGGATCCTCCATTCTGGGCACAATTTATGATTAACAACATTACATAAAGGATCCTCCATTCTGGGCACAATTTATGATTAACAACATTACATAAAGGATCCTCCATTCTGGGCACAATTTATGATTAACAACATTACATAAAGGATCCTCCATTCTGGGCACAATTTATGATTAACAACATTACATAAAGGATCCTCCATTCTGGGCACAATTTATGATTAACAACATTACATAAAGGATCCTCCATTCTGGGCAATTTATGATTAACAACATTACATAAAGGATCCTCCATTCTGGGCACAATTTATGATTAACAACATTACATAAAGGATCCTCCATTCTGGGCACAATTTATGATTAACAACATTACATAAAGGATCCTCCATTCTGGGCACAATTTATGATTAACAACATTACATAAAGGATCCTCCATTCTGGGCACAATTTATGATTAACAACATTACATAAAGGATCCTCCATTCTGGGCTGGTTATGATTAACAACATTACATAAAGGATCCTCCATTCTGGGCACAATTTATGATTAACAACATTACATAAAGGATCCTCCATTCTGGGCACAATTTATGATTAACAACATTACATAAAGGATCCTCCATTCTGGGCACAATTTATGATTAACAACATTACATAAAGGATCCTCCATTCTGGGCACAATTTATGATTAACAACATTACATAAAGGATCCTCCATTCTGGGCAATAATTTATGGTTAACAACATTACATAAAGGATCCTCCATTCTGGGCACAATTTATGATTAACAACATTACATAAAGGATCCTCCATTCTGGGCACAATTTATGATTAACAACATTACATAAAGGATCCTTCATTCTGGGCACAATTTATGATTAACAACATTACATAAAGGATCCTCCATTCTGGGCACAATTTATGATTAACAACATTACATAAAGGATCCTCCATTCTGGGCACAATTTATGGTTAACAACATTACATAAAGGATCCTCCATTCTGGGCACAATTTATGATTAACAACATTACATAAAGGATCCTCCATTCTGGGCACAATTTATGATTAACAACATTACATAAAGGATCCTCCATTCTGGGCACAATTTATGGTTAACAACATTACATAAAGGATCCTCCATTCTGGGCACAATTTATGATTAACAACATTACATAAAGGATCCTCCATTCTGGGCACAATTTATGATTAACAACATTACATAAAGGATCCTCCATTCTGGGCACAATTTATGATTAACAACATTACATAAAGGATCCTCCATTCTGGGCACAATTTATGATTAACAACATTACATAAAGGATCCTTCATTCTGGGCACAATTTATGATTAACAACATTACATAAAGGATCCTCCATTCTGGGCACAATTTATGGTTAACAACATTACATAAAGGATCCTCCATTCTGGGCACAATTTATGATTAACAACATTACATAAAGGATCCTTCATTCTGGGCCCAATTTATGATTAACAACATTATTTAAGGATCCTCCATTCTGGGCACAATTTATGATTAACAACATTACATAAAGGATCCTCCATTCTGGGCACAATTTATGATTAACAACATTACATAAAGGATCCTCCATTCTGGGCACAATTTATGATTAACAACATTACATAAAGGATCCTCCATTCTGGGCACAATTTATGATTAACAACATTACATAAAGGATCCTCCATTCTGGGCCCAATTTATGATTAACAACATTACATAAAGGATCCTCCATTCTGGGCACAATTTATGATTAACAACATTACATAAAGGATCCTCCATTCTGGGAACAATTTATGATTAACAACATTACATAAAGGATCCTTCATTCTGGGCACAATTTATGATTAACAACATTACATAAAGGATCCTCCATTCTGGGCACAATTTATGATTAACAACATTACATAAAGGATCCTTCATTCTGGGCACAATTTATGATTAACAACATTACATAAAGGATCCTCCATTCTGGGCACAATTTATGATTAACAACATTACATAAAGGATCCTCCATTCTGGGCACAATTTATGATTACATGATTAACATTACATAAAGGATCCTTCATTCTGATTAACAACATTACATAAAGGATCCTGCATTCTGGGCACAATTTATGATTAACAACATTACATAAAGGATCCTCCATTCTGGGCACAATTTATGATTAACAACATTACATAAAGGATCCTCCATTCTGGGCACAATTTATGATTAACAACATTACATAAACGGATCCTTCATTCTGGGCACAATTTATGATTAACAACATTACATAAAGGATCCTCCATTCTGGGCACAATTTATGATTAACAACATTACATAAAGGATCCTCCATTCTGGGCACAATTTATGATTAACAACATTACATAAAGGATCCTCCATTCTGGGCACAATTTATGATTAACAACATTACATAAAGGATCCTCCATTCTGGGCACAATTTATGATTAACAACATTACATAAAGGATCCTCCATTCTGGGCACAATTTATGATTAACAACATTACATAAAGGATCCTTCATTCTGGGCACAATTTATGATTAACAACATTACATAAAGGATCCTCCATTCTGGGCACAATTTATGATTAACAACATTACATAAAGGATCCTCCATTCTGGGCAATTTATGATTAACAACATTACATAAAGGATCCTCCATTCTGGGCACAATTTATGATTAACAACATTACATAAAGGATCCTCCATTCTGGGCACAATTTATGATTAACAACATTACATAAAGGATCCTCCATTCTGGGCCCAATTTATGGTTAACAACATTACATAAAGGATCCTCCATTCTGGGCACAATTTATGATTAACAACATTACATAAAGGATCCTCCATTCTGGGCACAATTTATGATTAACAACATTACATAAAGGATCCTCCATTCTGGGCACAATTTATGATTAACAACATTAATAAAAGGATCCAACATTCTGGGCCCAATTTATGATTAACAACATTACATAAAGGATCCTTCATTCTGGGCACAATTTATGATTAACAACATTACATAAAGGATCCTCCATTCTGGGCACAATTTATGATTAACAACATTACATAAAGGATCCTCCATTCTGGGCACAATTTATGATTAACAACATTACATAAAGGATCCTTCCATTCTGGGCCCAATTTATGATTAACAACATTACATAAAGGATCCTCCATTCTGGGCCAATTTATGATTAACAACATTACATAAAGGATCCTTCATTCTGGGCACAATTTATGATTAACAACATTACATAAAGGATCCTCCATTCTGGGCAATAATTATGATTAACAACATTACATAAAGGATCCTTCCATTCTGGGCCCAATTTATGATTAACAACATTACATAAAGGATCCTCCATTCTGGCACAATTTATGATTAACAACATTACATAAAGGATCCTCCATTCTGGGCACAATTTATGATTAACAACATTACATAAAGGATCCTCCATTCTGGGCACAATTTATGATTAACAACATTACATAAAGGATCCTCCATTCTGGGCACAATTTATGATTAACAACATTACATAAAGGATCCTCCATTCTGGGCACAATTTATGATTAACAACATTACATAAAGGATCCTCCATTCTGGGCACAATTTATGATTAACAACATTACATAAAGGATCCTCCATTCTGGGCACAATTTATGATTAACAACATTACATAAAGGATCCTCCATTCTGGGCACAATTTATGATTAACAACATTACATAAAGGATCCTCCATTCTGGGCACAATTTATGATTAACAACATTACATAAAGGATCCTCCATTCTGGGCACAATTTATGATTAACAACATTACATAAAGGATCCTCCATTCGTGGCACAATTTATGATTAACAACATTACATAAAGGATCCTCCATTCTGGGCACAATTTATGATTAACAACATTACATAAAGGATCCTCCATTCTGGGCACAATTTATGATTAACAACATTACATAAAGGATCCTCCATTCTGGGCACAATTTATGATTAACAACATTACATAAAGGATCCTCCATTCTGGGCACAATTTATGATTAACAACATTACATAAAGGATCCTCCATTCTGGGCACAATTTATGATTAACAACATTACATAAAGGATCCTCCATTCTGGGCACAATTTATGATTAACAACATTACATAAAGGATCCTCCATTCTGGGCACAATTTATGGTTAACAACATTACATAAAGGATCCTTCATTCTGGGCCCAATTTATGGTTAACAACATTACATAAAGGATCCTTCATTCTGGGCACAATTTATGATTAACAACATTACATAAAGGATCCTCCATTCTGGGCACAATTTATGATTAACAACATTACATAAAGGATCCTTCATTCTGGGCCCAATTTATGATTAACAACATTACATAAAGGATCCTCCATTCTGGGCACAATTTATGATTAACAACATTACATAAAGGATCCTCCATTCTGGGCCCAATTTATGATTAACAACATTACATAAAGGATCCTCCATTCTGGGCACAATTTATGATTAACAACATTACATAAAGGATCCTTCATTCTGGGCCCAATTTATGATTAACAACATTACATAAAGGATCCTCCATTCTGGGCACAATTTATGGTTAACAACATTACATAAAGGATCCTCCATTCTGGGCACAATTTATGATTAACAACATTACATAAGGATCCTCCATTCTGGGCTCAATTTATGATTAACAACATTACATTTAGGATCCTCAATTGTGTGCACAATTTATGATTAACAACATTACATAAAGGATCCTCCATTCTGGGCACAATTTATGGTTAACAACATTACATAAGGATCCTCCATTCTGGGCACAATTTATGATTAACATTACATAAAGGATCCTCCATTCTGGGCAATAATTTATGGTTAACAACATTACATAAAGGATCCTCCATTCTGGGCACAATTTATGATTAACAACATTACATAAAGGATCCTCCATTCTGGGCACAATTTATGATTAACAACATTACATAAAGGATCCTCCATTCTGGGCACAATTTATGATTAACAACATTACATAAAGGATCCTCCATTCTGGGCACAATTTATGATTAACAACATTACATAAAAGGATCCTCCATTCTGGGCACAATTTTTGTATTAACAACATTACATAAAGGATCCTCCATTCTGGGCACAATTTATGATTAACAACATTACATAAAGGATCCTCATTCTGGGCACAATTTATGATTAACAACATTACATAAAGGATCCTCCATTCTGGGCACAATTTATGATTAACAACATTACATAAAGGATCCTTCATTCTGGGCCCAATTTATGATTAACAACATTACATAAAGGATCCTCCATTCTGGGCACAATTTATGATTAACAACATTACATAAAGGATCCTCCATTCTGGGCACAATTTATGATTAACAACATTACATAAAGGATCCTCCATTCTGGGCACAATTTATGATTAACAACATTACATAAAGGATCCTCCATTCTGGGCACAATTTATGATTAACAACATTACATAAAGGATCCTCCATTCTGGGCACAATTTATGGTTAACAACATTACAGATTTATGATTAACAACATTACATAAAGGATCCTTCCATTCTGGTCACAATTTATGATTAACAACATTACATAAAGGATCCTCCATTCTGGGCACAATTTATGATTAACAACATTACATAAAGGATCCTCCATTCTGGGCACAATTTATGATTAACAACATTACATAAAGGATCCTCCATTCTGGGCACAATTTATGATTAACAACATTACATAAAGGATCCTCCATTCTGGGCACAATTTATGATTAACAACATTAAAGGATCCTCCATTCTGGGCACAATTTATGATTAACAACATTACATAAAGGATCCTCCATTCTGGGCACAATTTATGATTAACAACATTACATAAAGGATCCTCCATTCTGGGCACAATTTATGATTAACAACATTACATAAAGGATCCTCCATTCTGGGCACAATTTATGATTAACAACATTACATAAAGGATCCTCCATTCTGGGCACAATTTATGATTAACAACATTACATAAAGGATCCTCCATTCTGGGCACAATTTATGATTAACAACATTACATAAAGGATCCTCCATTCTGGGCACAATTTATGGTTAACAACATTACATAAAGGATCCTCCATTCTGGGCACAATTTATGATTAACAACATTACATAAAGGATCCTCCATTCTGGGCACAATTTATGATTAACAACATTACATAAAGGATCCTTCATTCTGGGCACAATTTATGATTAACAACATTACATAAAGGATCCTCCATTCTGGGCACAATTTATGATTAACAACATTACATAAAGGATCCTCCATTCTGGGCAAAATTTATGATTAACAACATTACATAAAGGATCCTCCATTCTGGGCACAATTTATGATTAACAACATTACATAAAGGATCCTCCATTCTGGGCACAATTTATGATTAACAACATTACATAAAGGATCCTTCATTCTGGGCCCAATTTATGATTAACAACATTACATAAAGGATCCTCCATTCTGGGCACAATTTATGATTAACAACATTACATAAAGGATCCTTCATTCTGGGCCCAATTTATGATTAACAACATTACATAAAGGATCCTCCATTCTGGGCACAATTTATGATTAACAACATTACATAAAGGATCCTCCATTCTGGGCACAATTTATGATTAACAACATTACATAAAGGATCCTCCATTCTGGGCACAATTTATGATTAACAACATTACATAAAGGATCCTCCATTCTGGGCACAATTTATGATTAACAACATTACATAAAGGATCCTCCATTCTGGGCACAATTTATGATTAACAACATTACATAAAGGATCCTTCATTCTGGGCCCAATTTATGATTAACAACATTACATAAAGGATCCTCCATTCTGGGCACAATTTATGATTAACAACATTACATAAAGGATCCTCCATTCTGGGTAATTTATGATTAACAACATTACATAAAGGATCCTCCATTCTGGGCAATTTATGATTAACAACATTACATAAAGGATCCTCCATTCTGGGCACAATTTATGATTAACAACATTACATAAAGGATCCTACATTCTAGTAATAATTTATGATTAACAACATTACATAAAGGATCCTTCATTCTGGGCCCAATTTATGATTAACAACATTACATAAAGGATCCTCCATTCTGGGCACAATTTATGATTAACAACATTACATAAAGGATCCTCCATTCTGGGCACAATTTATGATTAACAACATTACATAAAGGATCCTCCATTCTGGGCACAATTTATGATTAACAACATTACATAAAGGATCCTCCATTCTGGGCACAATTTATGATTAACAACATTACATAAAGGATCCTCCATTCTGGGCACAATTTATGATTAACAACATTACATAAAGGATCCTCCATTCTGGGCACAATTTATGATTAACAACATTACATAAAGGATCCTCCATTCTGGGCACAATTTATGATTAACAACATTACATAAAGGATCCTCCATTCTGGGCACAATTTATGGTTAACAACATTACATAAAGGATCCTCCATTCTGGGCACAATTTATGATTAACAACATTACATAAAGGATCCTCCATTCTGGGCACAATTTATGGTTAACAACATTACATAAAGGATCCTTCATTCTGGGCACAATTTATGATTAACAACATTACATAAAGGATCCTCCATTCTGGGCACAATTTATGATTAACAACATTACATAAAGGATCCTCCATTCTGGGCACAATTTATGATTAACAACATTACATAAAGGATCCTCCATTCTGGGCACAATTTATGATTAACAACATTACATAAAGGATCCTCCATTCTGGGCACAATTTATGATTAACAACATTACATAAAGGATCCTCCATTCTGGGCACAATTTATGATTAACAACATTACATAAAGGATCCTCATTTCTGGGCACAATTTATGATTAACAACATTACATAAAGGATCCTCCATTCTGGGCACAATTTATGATTAACAACATTACATAAAGGATCCTCCATTCTGGGCACAATTTATGATTAACAACATTACATAAAGGATCCTCCATTCTGGGCACAATTTATGATTAACAACATTACATAAAGGATCCTCCATTCTGGGCACAATTTATGATTAACAACATTACATAAAGGATCCTCCATTCTGGGCCCAATTTATGATTAACAACATTACATAAAGGATCCTCCATTCTGGGCACAATTTATGATTAACAACATTACATAAAGGATCCTTCATTCTGGGCCCAATTTATGGTTAACAACATTACATAAAGGATCCTTCATTCTGGGCCCAATTTATGATTAACAACATTACATAAAGGATCCTCCATTCTGGGCACAATTTATGATTAACAACATTACATAAAGGATCCTCCATTCTGGGCACAATTTATGATTAACAACATTACATAAAGGATCCTCCATTCTGGGCACAATTTATGATTAACAACATTACATAAAGGATCCTCCATTCTGGGCACAATTTATGATTAACAACATTACATAAAGGATCCTTCATTCTGGGCACAATTTATGATTAACAACATTACATAAAGGATCCTCCATTCTGGGCACAATTTATGATTAACAACATTACATAAAGGATCCTCCATTCTGGGCACAATTTATGATTAACAACATTACATAAAGGATCCTCCATTCTGGGCACAATTTATGATTAACAACATTACATAAAGGATCCTCCATTCTGGGCACAATTTATGATTAACAACATTACATAAAGGATCCTCCATTCTGGGCACAATTTATGATTAACAACATTACATAAAGGATCCTCCATTCTGGGCACAATTTATGATTAACAACATTACATAAAGGATCCTCCATTCTGGGCACAATTTATGATTAACAACATTACATAAAGGATCCTCCATTCTGGGCACAATTTATGATTAACAACATTACATAAAGGATCCTCCATTCTGGGCACAATTTATGATTAACAACATTACATAAAGGATCCTCCATTCTGGGCACAATTTATGATTAACAACATTACATAAAGGATCCTCCATTCTGGGCACAATTTATGATTAACAACATTACATAAAGGATCCTCCATTCTGGGCACAATTTATGATTAACAACATTACATAAAGGATCCTCCATTCTGGGCACAATTTATGATTAACAACATTACATAAAGGATCCTCCATTCTGGGCACAATTTATGTTAACAACATTACAAGGATCCTCCATTCTGGGCAATTTATGATTAACAACATTACATAAAGGATCCTCCATTCTGGGCACAATTTATGATTAACAACATTACATAAAGGATCCTCCATTCTGGGCACAATTTATGATTAACAACATTACATAAAGGATCCTCCATTCTGGGCACAATTTATGATTAACAACATTACATAAAGGATCCTCCATTCTGGGCACAATTTATGATTAACAACATTACATAAAGGATCCTTCCATTCTGGGCCCAATTTATGATTAACAACATTACATAAAGGATCCTTCATTCTGGGCACAATTTATGATTAACAACATTACATAAAGGATCCTTCATTCTGGGCTAATTTATGATTAACAACATTACATAAAGGATCCTCCATTCTGGGCACAATTTATGATTAACAACATTACATAAAGGATCCTCCATTCTGGGCACAATTTATGATTAACAACATTACATAAAGGATCCTTCATTCTGGGCACAATTTATGATTAACAACATTACATAAAGGATCCTCCATTCTGGGCACAATTTATGATTAACAACATTACATAAAGGATCCTCCATTCTGGGCACAATTTATGATTAACAACATTACATAAAGGATCCTCCATTCTGGGCACAATTTATGATTAACAACATTACATAAAGGATCCTCCATTCTGGGCACAATTTATGATTAACAACATTACATAAAGGATCCTCCATTCTGGGCACAATTTATGATTAACAACATTACATAAAGGATCCTCCATTCTGGGCACAATTTATGATTAACAACATTACATAAAGGATCCTCCATTCTGGGCACAATTTATGATTAACAACATTACATAAAGGATCCTCCATTCTGGGCACAATTTATGATTAACAACATTACATAAAGGATCCTCCATTCTGGGCACAATTTATGATTAACAACATTACATAAAGGATCCTCCATTCTGGGCACAATTTATGATTAACAACATTACATAAAGGATCCTTCATTCTGGGCACAATTTATGATTAACAACATTACATAAAGGATCCTCCATTCTGGGCACAATTTATGATTAACAACATTACATAAAGGATCCTCCATTCTGGGCACAATTTATGATTAACAACATTACATAAAGGATCCTCCATTCTGGGCACAATTTATGATTAACAACATTACATAAAGGATCCTCCATTCTGGGCACAATTTATGATTAACAACATTACATAAGGATCCTCCATTCTGGGCAATTCATGATTAACAACATTACATAAAGGATCCTCCATTCTGGGCACAATTTATGATTAACAACATTACATAAAGGATCCTCCATTCTGGGCACAATTTATGATTAACAACATTACATAAAGGATCCTTCATTCTGGGCACAATTTATGATTAACAACATTACATAAAGGATCCTCCATTCTGGGCACAATTTATGATTAACAACATTACATAAAGGATCCTCCATTCTGGGCACAATTTATGATTAACAACATTACATAAAGGATCCTCCATTCTGGGCACAATTTATGATTAACAACATTACATAAAGGATCCTCCATTCTGGGCACAATTTATGATTAACAACATTACATAAAGGATCCTCCATTCTGGGCACAATTTATGATTAACAATATTACATAAAGGATCCTTCATTCTGGGCCCAATTTATGATTAACAACATTACATAAAGGATCCTCCATTCTGGGCACAATTTATGATTAACAACATTACATAAAGGATCCTCCATTCTGGGCACAATTTATGATTAACAACATTACATAAAGGATCCTCCATTCTGGGCACAATTTATGATTAACAACATTACATAAAGGATCCTCCATTCTGGGCAATAATTTATGATTAACAACATTACATAAAGGATCCTCCATTCTTAAGTACAATTTATGATTAACAACATTACATAAAGGATCCTCCATTCTGGGCACAATTTATGATTAACAACATTACATAAAGGATCCTTCATTCTGGGCCCAATTTATGATTAACAACATTACATAAAGGATCCTCCATTCTGGGCAATTTATGATTAACAACATTATGATTAACAACATTACATAAAGGATCCTCCATTCTGGGCACAATTTATGATTAACATTACATAAAGGATCCTCCATTCTGGGCACAATTTATGGTTAACAACATTACATAAAGGATCCTCCATTCTGGGCACAATTTATGATTAACAACATTACATAGGATCCTTCATTCTGGGCCCAATTTATGATTAACAACATTACATAAGGATCCTCCATTCTGGGCACAATTTATGATTAACAACATTACATAAAGGATCCTCCATTCTGGGCTAATTTATGATTAACAACATTACACATAAGGATCCTCCATTCTGGGCACAATTTATGATTAACAACATTACATAAAGGATCCTTCATTCTGGGCCCAATTTATGATTAACAACATTACATAAAGGATCCTCCATTCTGGGCACAATTTATGATTAACAACATTACATAAAGGATCCTCCATTCTGGGCACAATTTATGATTAACAACATTACATAAAGGATCCTCCATTCTGGGCACAATTTATGATTAACAACATTACATAAAGGATCCTCCATTCTGGGGTGAATTTATGATTTACAACATTACATAAAGGATCCTCCATTCTGGGCACAATTTATGATTAACAACATTACATAAAGGATCCTCCATTCTGGGCACAATTTATGATTAACAACATTACATAAAGGATCCTCCATTCTGGGCACAATTTATGATTAACAACATTACATAAAGGATCCTCCATTCTGGGCACAATTTATGATTAACAACATTACATAAAGGATCCTCCATTCTGGGTACAATTTATGATTAACAACATTACATAAAGGATCCTCCATTCTGGGCCCAATTTATGATTAACAACATTACATAAAGGATCCTCCATTCTGGGCACAATTTATGATTAACAACATTACATAAAGGATCCTCCATTCTGGGCACAATTTATGATTAACAACATTACATAAAGGATCCTCCCTGGGCACAATTTATGATTAACAACATTACATAAAGGATCCTCCATTCTGGGCACAATTTATGATTAACAACATTACATAAAGGATCCTCCATTCTGGGCACAATTATGATTAACAACATTACATAAAAGGATCCTCCATTCTGGGCACAATTTATGATTAACAACATTACATAAAGGATCCTCCATTCTGGGCACAATTTATGATTAACAACATTACATAAAGGATCCTCCATTCTGGGCACAATTTATGATTAACAACATTACATAAAGGATCCTCCATTCTGGGCACAATTTATGATTAACAACATTACATAAAGGATCCTTCATTCTGGGCACAATTTATGATTAACAACATTACATAAAGGATCCTCCATTCTGGGCACAATTTATGATTAACAACATTACATAAAGGATCCTCCATTCTGGGCTCAATTTATGGTTTCCATCATGACATAAAGGATCCTTCATTCTGGGCACAATTTATGATTAACAAACATTACATAAAGGATCCTCCATTCTCAATTTATGATTAACAACATTACATAAAGGATCCTCCATTCTGGGCTAATTTATGATTAACAACATTACATAAAGGATCCTCCATTCTGGGCACAATTTATGATTAACAACATTACATAAAGGATCCTCCATTCTGGGAATTTATGATTAACAACATTACATAAAGGATCCTCCATTCTGGGCACAATTTATGATTAACAACATTACATAAAGGATCCTCCATTCTGGGCACAATTTATGATTAACAACATTACATAAAGGATCCTCCATTCTGGGCACAATTTATGATTAACAACATTACATAAAGGATCCTCCATTCTGGGGCACAATTTATGATTAACAACATTACATAAAGGATCCTTCATTCTGGGCACAATTTATGATTAACAACATTACATAAAGGATCCTTCATTCTGGGCACAATTTATGATTAACAACATTACATAAAGGATCCTCCATTCTGGGCACAATTTATGATTAACAACATTACATAAAGGATCCTCCATTCTGGGCACAATTTATGATTAACAACATTACATAAAGGATCCTCCATTCTGGGCACAATTTATGATTAACAACATTACATAAAGGATCCTTCATTCTGGGCACAATTTATGATTAACAACATTACATAAAGGATCCTTCATTCTGGGCACAATTTATGATTAACAACATTACATAAAGGATCCTCCATTCTGGGCACAATTTATGATTAACAACATTACATAAAGGATCCTCCATTCTGGGCACAATTTATGATTAACAACATTACATAAAGGATCCTCCATTCTGGGCACAATTTATGATTAACAACACATTAAAGGATCCTTCATTCTGGGCACAATTTATGATTAACAACATTACATAAAGGATCCTTCATTCTGGGCACAATTTATGATTAACAACATTACATAAAGGATCCTCCATTCTGGGCACAATTTATGATTAACAACATTACATAAAGGATCCTCCATTCTGGGCACAATTTATGGTTAACAACATTACATAAAGGATCCTCCATTCTGGGCACAATTTATGATTAACAACATTACATAAAGGATCCTCCATTCTGGGCACAATTTATGATTAACAACATTACATAAAGGATCCTTCATTCTGGGCCCAATGAATGATGAACAACATTACATAAAGGATCCTCCATTCTGGGCACAATTTATGATTAACAACATTACATAAAGGATCCTCCATTCTGGGCACAATTTATGATTAACAACATTACATAAAGGATCCTCCATTCTGGGCACAATTTATGATTAACAACATTACATAAAGGATCCTCCATTCTGGGCACAATTAATGATTAACAACATTACATTAAAGGATCCTTCATTCTGGGCACAATTTATGATTAACAACATTACATAAAGGATCCTCCATTCTGAGTACAATTTATGATTAACAACATTACATAAGGATCCTCATTCTGGGCACAATTTATGGTTAACAACATTACATAAAGGATCCTCCATTCTGGGCACAATTTATGATTAACAACATTACATAAAGGATCCTCCATTCTGGGCCCAATTTATGATTAACAACATTACATAAAGGATCCTCCATTCTGGGCCCAATTTATGATTAACAACATTACATAAAGGATCCTTCATTCTGGGCCCAATTTATGACAACATTACATAAAGGATCCTCCATTCTGGGCACAATTTATGATTAACAACATTACATAAAGGATCCTCCATTCTGGGCACAATTTATGATTAACAACATTACATAAAGGATCCTCCATTCTGGGCACAATTTATGATTAACAACATTACATAAAGGATCCTCCATTCTGGGCACAATTTATGATTAACAACATTACATAAAGGATCCTTCATTCTGGGCCCAATTTATGATTAACAACATTACATAAAGGATCCTCCATTCTGGGCACAATTTATGATTAACAACATTACATAAAGGATCCTCCATTCTGGGCACAATTTATGATTAACAACATTACATAAAGGATCCTCCATTCTGGGCACAATTTATGATTAACAACATTACATAAAGGATCCTCCATTCTGGGCACAATTTATGATTAACAACATTACATAAAGGATCCTCCATTCTGGGCACAATTTATGATTAACAACATTACATAAAGGATCCTCCATTCTGGGCCCTGGTTATGATTAACAACATTACATAAGGATCCTCCATTCTGGGCACAATTTATGATTAACAATATTACATAAAGGATCCTCCATTCTGGGCACAATTTATGATTAACAACATTACATAAAGGATCCTCCATTCTGGGCACAATTTATGATTAACAACATTACATAAAGGATCCTCCATTCTGGGCCCAATTTATGGTTAACAACATTACATAAAGGATCCTCCATTCTGGGCACAATTTATGATTAACAACATTACATAAAGGATCCTCCATTCTGGGCACAATTTATGATTAACAACATTACATAAAGGATCCTCCATTCTGGGCCCAATTTATGATTAACAACATTACATAAAGGATCCTCCATTCTGGGCACAATTTATGATTAACAACATTACATAAAGGATCCTCCATTCTGGGCCCAATTTATGATTAACAACATTACATAAAGGATCCTTCCATTCTGGGCACAATTTATGATTAACAACATTACATAAAGGATCCTCCATTCTGGGCACAATTTATGATTAACAACATTACATAAAGGATCCTCCATTCTGGGCACAATTTATGATTAACAACATTACATAAAGGATCCTCCATTCTGGGCACAATTTATGATTAACAACATTACATAAAGGATCCTCCATTCTGGGCACAATTTATGATTAACAACATTACATAAAGGATCCTCCATTCTGGGCACAATTTATGATTAACAACATTACATAAAGGATCCTCCATTCTGGGCACAATTATGGTTAACAAATATTACATAAAGGATCCTCCATTCTGGGCCCCAATTTATGATTAACAACATTACATAAAGGATCCTCCATTCTGGGCACAATTTATGATTAACAACATTACATAAAGGATCCTCCATTCTGGGCCCAATTTATGATTAACAACATTACATAAAGGATCCTCCATTCTGGGCACAATTTATGATTAACAACATTACATAAAGGATCCTTCATTCTGGGCCCAATTTATGATTAACAACATTACATAAAGGATCCTCCATTCTGGGCACAATTTATGATTAACAACATTACATAAAGGATCCTCCATTCTGGGCACAATTTATGATTAACAACATTACATAAAGGATCCTCATTCTGGGCTTATGATTAACAACATTACATAAAGGATCCTCCATACTGGGGTACAATTTATGATTAACAACATTACATAAAGGATCCTCCATTCTGGGCACAATTTATGGTTAACAACATTACATAAAGGATCCTCTTCATTCTGGGCAATAATTATGATTAACAACATTACATAAAGGATCCTCCATTCTGGGCACAATTTATGATTAACAACATTACATAAAGGATCCTCCATTCTGGGCACAATTTATGGTTAACAACATTACATAAAGGATCCTCCATTCTGGGCACAATTTATGATTAACAACATTACATAAAGGATCCTCCATTCTGGGCACAATTTATGATTAACAACATTACATAAAGGATCCTCCATTCTGGGCACAATTTATGATTAACAACATTACATAAAGGATCCTCCATTCTGGGCACAATTTATGATTAACAACATTACGAAGGATCCTTCATTCTGGGCACAATTTATGATTAACAACATTACATAAAGGATCCTCCATTCTGGGCACAAATTATGATCAACAACATTACATAAAGGATCCCATTCTGGGCACAATTTATGATTAACAACATTACATAAAGGATCCTCCATTCTGGGCACAATTTATGATTAACAACATTACATAAAGGATCCTCCATTCTGGGCCCAATTTATGATTAACAACATTACATAAAGGATCCTCCATTCTGGGCACAATTTATGATTAACAACATTACATAAAGGATCCTCCATTCTGGGCACAATTTATGATTAACAACATTACATAAAGGATCCTCCATTCTGGGCACAATTTATGATTAACAACATTACATAAAGGATCCTCCATTCTGCACAATTTATGATTAACAACATTACATAAAGGATCCTCCATTCTGGGCACAATTTATGATTAACAACATTACATAAAGGATCCTCCATTCTGGGCACAATTTATGATTAACAACATTACATAAAGGATCCTCCATTCTGGGCACAATTTATGTTTAACAACATTAAAAAAAAGGAACCTCCATAATGGGCACAATTTATGTTTAACAACATTACATAAGGATCCTCCATTCTGGGCACAATTTATGATTAACAACATTACATAAAGGATCCTCCATTCTGGGTACTATTTATGATTAACAACATTACATAAAGGATCCTCCATTCTGGGCACAATTTATGATTAACAACATTACATAAAGGATCCCTTCATTCTGGGCAATAATTTATGATTAACAACATTACATAAAGGATCCTCCATTCTGGGCACAATTTATGATTAACAACATTACATAAAGGATCCTCCATTCTGGGCACAATTTATGATTAACAACATTACATAAAGGATCCTTCATTCTGGGCCCAATTTATGGTTAACAACATTACATAAAGGATCCTTCATTCTGGGCACAATTTATGATTAACAACATTACATAAAGGATCCTTCATTCTGGGCACAATTTATGATTAACAACATTACATAAAGGATCCTCCATTTGTACAATTTATGATTAACAACATTACATAAAGGATCCTCCATTCTGGGCACAATTTATGATTAACAACATTACATAAAGGATCCTTCCATTCTGGGCACAATTTATGATTAACAACATTACATAAAGGATCCTTCATTCTGGCACAATTTATGATTAACAACATTACATAAAGGATCCTCCATTCTGGGCTAATTTATGATTAACAACATTACATAAAGGATCCTCCATTCTGGGCACAATTTATGATTAACAACATTACATAAAGGATCCTCCATTCTGGGCACACTTATGATTAACAACATTACATAAAGGATCCTCCATTCTGGGCACAATTTATGATTAACAACATTACATAAAGGATCCTCCATTCTGGGCACAATTTATGATTAACAACATTACATAAAGGATCCTCCATTCTGGGCACAATTTATGATTAACAACATTTACATAAAGGATCCTCCATTCTGGGCACAATTTATGGTTAACAACATTACATAAAGGATCCTTCATTCTGGGCCCAATTTATGGTTAACAACATTACATAAAGGATCCTTCATTCTGGGCACAATTTATGGTTAACAACATTACATAAAGGATCCTCCATTCTGGGCACAATTTATGATTAACAACATTACATAAAGGATCCTCCATTCTGGGCACAATTTATGATTAACAACATTACATAAAGGATCCTCCATTCTGGGCACAATTTATGATTAACAACATTACATAAAGGATCCTCCATTCTGGGCACAATTTATGATTAACAACATTACATAAAGGATCCTTCATTCTGGGCACAATTTATGATTAACAACATTACATAAAGGATCCTCCATTCTGGGCACAATTTATGATTAACAACATTATTAAAGGATCCTCCATTCTGGGCCCAATTTATGATTAACAACATTACATAAAGGATCCTTCATTCTAATAATTTATGATTAACAACATTACATAAAGGATCCTCCATTCTGGGCACAATTTATGATTAACAACATTACATAAAGGATCCTCCATTCTGGGCACAATTTATGATTAACAACATTACATAAAGGATCCTCCATTCTAAGGGCACAATTTATGGTTAACAACATTACATAAAGGATCCTCCATTCTAAAAGGGCACAATTTATGATTAACAACATTACATAAAGGATCCTTCATTCTGGGCCCAATTTATGATTAACAACATTACATAAAGGATCCTCCATTCTGGGCACAATTTATGATTAACAACATTACATAAAGGATCCTCCATTCTGGGCACAATTTATGATTAACAACATTACATAAAGGATCCTCCATTCTGGGCACAATTTATGATTAACAACATTACATAAAGGATCCTCCATTCTGGGCACAATTTATGATTAACAACATTACATAAAGGATCCTTCCATTCTGGGCACAATTTATGATTAACAACATTACATAAAGGATCCTCCATTCTGGGCTTATGATTAACAACATTACATAAGGATCCTCCATTCTGGGCTAATTTATGATTAACAACATTACATAAAGGATCCTCCATTCTGGGCACAATTTATGATTAACAACATTACATAAAGGATCCTCCATTCTGGGCCCAATTTATGATTAACAACATTACATAAAGGATCCTCCATTCTGGGCACAATTTATGATTAACAACATTACATAAAGGATCCTCCATTCTGGGCCCAATTTATGATTAACAACATTACATAAAGGATCCTCCATTCTGGGCCCAATTTATGGTTAACAACATTACATAAAGGATCCTCCATTCTGGGCCCAATTTATGATTAACAACATTACATAAAGGATCCTCCATTCTGGGCCCAATTTATGGTTAACAACATTACATAAAGGATCCTCCATTCTGGGCCCAATTTATGATTAACAACATTACATAAAGGATCCTTCATTCTGGGCACAATTTATGATTAACAACATTACATAAAGGATCCTCCATTCTGGGCACAATTTATGATTAACAACATTACATAAAGGATCCTCCATTCTGGGCACAATTTATGATTAACAACATTACATAAAGGATCCTCCATTCTGGGCAATTTATGATTAACAACATTACATAAAGGATCCTTCCATTCTGGGCACAATTTATGATTAACAACATTACATAAAGGATCTCTTCATTCTGGGGCACAATTTATGGTTAACAACATTACATAAAGGATCCTCCATTCTGGGCACAATTTATGATTAACAACATTACATAAAGGATCCTCCATTCTGGGCACAATTTATGATTAACAACATTACATAAAGGATCCTCCATTCTGGGCACAATTTATGGTTAACAACATTACATAAAGGATCCTTCATTCTGGGCACAATTTATGATTAACAACATTACATAAAGGATCCTCCATTCTGGGCACAATTTATGGTTAACAACATTACATAAAGGATCCTCCATTCTGGGCACAATTTATGGTTAACAACATTACATAAAGGATCCTCCATTCTGGGCACAATTTATGATTAACAACATTACATAAAGGATCCTCCATTCTGGGCACAATTTATGGTTAACAACATTACATAAAGGATCCTCCATTCTGGGCACAATTTATGATTAACAACATTACATAAAGGATCCTTCATTCTGGGCACAATTTATGATTAACAACATTACATAAAGGATCCTCCATTCTGGGCACAATTTATGGTTAACAACATTACATAAAGGATCCTCCATTCTGGGCACAATTTATGGTTAACAACATTACATAAAGGATCCTTCATTCTGGGCACAATTCATGATTAACAAATATTATATAAAGGATCCTCCATTCTGGGCAATAATTTATGGTTAACAACATTACATAAAGGATCCTCCATTCTGGGCACAATTTATGGTTAACAACATTACATAAAGGATCCTCCATTCTGGGCACAATTTATGATTAACAACATTACATAAAGGATCCTCCATTCTGGGCACAATTTATGATTAACAACATTACATAAAGGATCCTCCATTCTGGGCACAATTTATGATTAACAACATTACATAAAGGATCCTCCATTCTGGGCACAATTTATGATTAACAACATTACATAAAGGATCCTCCATTCTGGGCACAATTTATGATTAACAACATTACATAAAGGATCCTCCATTCTGGGCACAATTTATGATTAACAACATTACATAAAGGATCCTCCATTCTCTGGTTATGATTAACAACATTACATAAAGGATCCTCCATTCTGGGCTGGTGATTAACAACATTACATAAAGGATCCTCCATTCTGGGCACAACTTATGATTAACAACATTACATAAAGGATCCTCCATTCTACATTAACAACATTACATAAAGGATCCTCCATTCTGGGCACAATTTATGATTAACAACATTGTTAAAGGATCCTCCATTCTGGGCACAATTTATGATTAACAACATTACATAAAGGATCCTCCATTCTCTGGGCACAATTTATGATTAACAACATTACATAAAGGATCCTCCATTCTGGGCTAATTTATGGTTAACAACATTACATAAAGGATCCTCCATTCTGGGCAATTTATGATTAACAACATTACATAAAGGATCCTTCCATTCTGGGCCCCAATTTATGATTAACAACATTACATAAAGGATCCTCCATTCTGGGCACAATTTATGGTTAACAACATTACATAAAGGATCCTCCATTCTGGGCACAATTTATGATTAACAACATTACATAAAGGATCCTCCATTCTGGGCCCAATTTATGGTTAACAACATTACATAAAGGATCCTCCATTCTGGGCACAATTTATGATTAACAACATTACATAAAGGATCCTCCATTCTGGGCACAATTTATGGTTAACAACATTACATAAAGGATCCTCCATTCTGGGCACAATTTATGATTAACAACATTACATAAAGGATCCTTCATTCTGGGCCCAATTTATGATTAACAACATTACATAAAGGATCCTCCATTCTGGGCACAATTTATGATTAACAACATTACATAAAGGATCCTCCATTCTGGGCCCAATTTATGATTAACAACATTACCCACAGGATCCTCCATTCTGGGCACAATTTATGTTTAACAACATTACATAAAGGATCCTTCATTCTGGGCACAATTTATGATTAACAACATTACATAAAGGATCCTCCATTCTGGGCACAATTTATGATTAACAACATTGTTATTAAAGGATCCTCCATTCTGGGCCCAATTTATGATTAACAACATTACATAAAGGATCCTCCATTCTGGGCAATTTATGATTAACAACATTACATAAAGGATCCTCCATTCTGGGCACAATTTATGATTAACAACATTACATAAAGGATCCTCCATTCTGGGCCCAATTTATGATTAACAACATTACATAAAGGATCCTCCATTCTGGGCTGGTTATGATTAACAACATTACATAAAGGATCCTTCATTCTGGGTTCAATTTATGATTAACAACATTACATAAAGGATCCTCCATTCTGGGCACAATTTATGATTAACAACATTACATAAAGGATCCTCCATTCTGGGCACAATTTATGATTAACAACTTGTTACATAAGGATCCTCCATTCTGGGCACAATTTATGATTAACAACATTACATAAAGGATCCTCCATTCTGGGCACAATTTATGATTAACAACATTACATAAAGGATCCTCCATTCTGGGCACAATTTATGATTAACAACATTACATAAAGGATCCTCCATTCTGGGCACAATTTATGATTAACAACATTACATAAAGGATCCTCCATTCTGGGCACAATTTATGATTAACAACATTACATAAAGGATCCTCCATTCTGGGCACAATTTATGATTAACAACATTACATAAAGGATCCTCCATTCTGGGCACAATTTATGATTAACAACATTACATAAAGGATCCTCCATTCTGGGCACAATTTATGATTAACAACATTACATAAAGGATCCTCCATTCTGGGCACAATTTATGATTAACAACATTACATAAAGGATCCTCCATTCTGGGCACAATTTATGATTAACAACATTACATAAAGGATCCTCCATTCTGGGCACAATTTATGATTAACAACATTACATAAAGGATCCTCCATTCTGGGCAATTTATGATTAACAACATTACATAAAGGATCCTCCATTCTGGGCACAATTTATGATTAACAACATTACATAAAGGATCCTCCATTCTGGGCACAATTTATGATTAACAACATTACATAAAGGATCCTCCATTCTGGGCACAATTTATGATTAACAACATTACATAAAGGATCCTCCATTCTGGGCACAATTTATGATTAACAACATTACATAAAGGATCCTCCATTCTGGGCTAATTTATGATTAACAACATTACATAAAGGATCCTCCATTCTGGGCACAATTTATGATTAACAACATTACATAAAGGATCCTCCATTCTGGGCACTTTATATGGTTAACAACATTACATAAAGGATCCTCATTCTGGGCCCAATTTATGGTTAACAACATTACATAAAGGATCCTCCATTCTGGGCACAATTTATGATTAACAACATTACATAAAGGATCCTCCATTCTGGGCACAATTTATGATTAACAACATTACATAAAGGATCCTCCATTCTAAGCACAATTTATGATTAACAACATTACATAAAGGATCCTCCATTCTAATTTATGATTAACAACATTACATAAAGGATCCTCCATTCTGGGCACAATTTATGATTAACAACATTACATAAAGGATCCTCCATTCTGGGCACAATTTATGATTAACAACATTACATAAGGATCCTCCATTCTGGGCACAATTTATGGTTAACAACATTACATAAAGGGATCCTCCATTCTGGGCACAATTTATGATTAACAACATTACATAAAGGATCCTCCATTCTGGGCAATAATTTATGATTAACAACATTACATAAAGGATCCTCCATTCTGGGCACACAATTTATGATTAACAACATTACATAAAGGATCCTCCATTCTGGGCACAATTTATGATTAACAACATTACATAAAGGATCCTCCATTCTGGGCTAATTTATGATTAACAACATTACATAAAGGATCCTCCATTCTGGGCACAATTTATGATTAACATTACATAAAGGATCCTCCATTCTGGGCACAATTTATGATTAACAACATTACATAAAGGATCCTCCATTCTGGGCACAATTTATGATTAATAACATTACATAAAGGATCCTCCATTCTGGGCACAATTTATGATTAACAACATTACATAAAGGATCCTCCATTCTGGGCACAATTTATGATTAACAACATTACATAAAGGATCCTCCATTCTGGGCCCCAATTTATGATTAACAACATTACATAAAGGATCCTCCATTCTGGGCACAATTTATGATTAACAATATTACATAAAGGATCCTCCATTCTGGGCACAATTTATGATTAACAACATTACATAAAGGGATCCCATTCTGGGCAATAATTTATGATTAACAACATTACATAAAGGATCCTCCATTCTGGGGCTAATTATGATTAACAACATTACATAAAGGATCCTCCATTCTGGGCAATAATTTATGATTAACAACATTACATAAAGGATCCTCCATTCTATCAATTTATGATTAACAACATTACATAAAGGATCCTCCATTCTGGGCCCAATTTATGATTAACAACATTACATAAAGGATCCTTCATTCTGGGCCCAATTTTATGATTAACAACATTACATAAAGATCCTCCATTCTGGGCACAATTTATGATTAACAACATTACATAAAGGATCCTCCATTCTGGGCACAATTTATGATTAACAACATTACATAAAAGGATCCTCCATTCTGGGCAATAATTTATGATTAACAATATTACATAAAGGATCCCATTCTGGGCACAATTTATGATTAACAACATTACATAAAGGATCCTCCATTCTGGGCACAATTTATGATTAACAACATTACATAAAGGATCCTCCATTCTGGGCACAATTTATGATTAACAACATTACATAAAGGATCCTCCATTCTGGGCACAATTTATGATTAACAACATTACATAAAGGATCCTCCATTCTGGGCACAATTTATGATTAACAACATTACATAAAGGATCCTCCATTCTGGGCTGGGCACAATTTATGGTTAACAAATATTACATTAAAGATCCTCCATTCTGGGCCCAATTTATGATTAACAACATTACATAAAGGATCCTCCATTCAAGTAACAATTTATGATTAACAACATTACATAAAGGATCCTCCATTCTGGGCACAATTTATGATTAACAACATTACATAAAGGATCCTCCATTCTGGGCACAATTTATGATTAACAACATTAAATAAAGGATCCTCCATTCTGGGGCAATTTATGATTAACAACATTACATAAAGGATCCTCCATTCTAAAAATAATTTATGATTAACAACATTACATAAAGGATCCTCCATTCTGGGCACAATTTATGATTAACAACATTACATAAAGGATCCTCCATTCTGGGCACAATTTATGATTAACAACATTACATAAAGGATCCTCCATTCTGGGCACAATTTATGATTAACAACATTACATAAAGGATCCTCCATTCTGGGCACAATTTATGATTAACAACATTACATAAAGGATCCTTCATTCTGGGCACAATTTATGATTAACAACATTACATAAAGGATCCTCCATTCTGGGCACAATTCATGATTAACAACATTACATAAAGGATCCTTCATTCTGGGCACAATTCATGATTAACAACATTACATAAAGGATCCTTCATTCTGGGCACAATTTATGATTAACAACATTACATAAAGGATCCTCCATTCTGGGCACAATTTATGATTAACAACATTACATAAAGGATCCTCCATTCTGGGCACAATTCATGATTAACAACATTACATAAAGGATCCTTCATTCTGGGCAATAATTTATGATTAACAACATTATAAAGGATCCTCCATTCTGGGCACACCATTTTATAACAACATTACATAAAGGATCCTTCATTCTGGGCACAATTTATGATTAACAACATTACATAAAGGATCCTTCATTCTGGGTACAATTTATGATTAACAACATTATAAAGGATCCTCCATTCTGGGTAACAATTTATGATTAACAACATTACATAAAGGATCCTCCATTCTGGGCACAATTTATGATTAACAACATTACATAAAGGATCCTCCATTCTGGGCACAATTCATGATTAACAACATTACATAAAGGATCCTTCATTCTGGGCACAATTCATGATTAACAACATTACATAAAGGATCCTTCATTCTGGGCACAATTTATGATTAACAACATTACATAAAGGATCCTCCATTCTGGGCACAATTTATGATTAACAACATTACATAAAGGATCCTCCATTCTGGGCACAATTCATGATTAACAACATTACATAAAGGATCCTCCATTCTGGGCACAATTTATGATTAACAACATTACATAAAGGATCCTCCATTCTGGGCACAATTTATGATTAACAACATTACATAAAGGATCCTCCATTCTGGGCACAATTTATGATTAACAACATTACATAAAGGATCCTTCATTCTGGGCACAATTTATGATTAACAACACACATAAAGGATCCTCCATTCTGGGCACAACTTATGATTAACAACATGACAGAAAGGATCCTCCATACTGGACACAACTTATGATTAACAACATTACATAAAGGATCCTCCATTCTGGGCACAATTTATGATTAACAACATTACATAAAGGATCCTCCATTCTGGGCACAATTTATGATTAACAACATTACATAAAGGATCCTTCATTCTGGGCACAATTTATGATTAACAACATTACATAAAGGATCCTCCATTCTGGGCACAATTTATGATTAACAACATTACATAAAGGATCCTCCATTCTGGGCACAATTTATGATTAACAATATTACATAAAGGATCCTCCATTCTGGGCACAATTTATGATTAACAACATTACATAAAGGATCCTCCATTCTGGGCACAATTTATGATTAACAACATTACATAAAGGATCCTCCATTCTGGGCACAATTTATGATTAACAACATTACATAAAGGATCCTCCATTCTGCGTACAATTTATTATTTACAACATTACATAAAGGATCCTTCATTCTGGGCACAATTTATGATTAACAACATTACATAAAGGATCCTTCATTCTGGGCCCAATTTATGATTAACAACATTACATATAAAGGATCCTCCATTCTGGGCACAATTTATGGTTAACAACATTACATAAAGGATCCTTCATTCTGGGCCCAATTTATGATTAACAACATTACATAAAGGATCCTTCATTCTGGGCACAATTTATGATTAACAACATTACATAAAGGATCCTCCATTCTGGGCTAATTTATGATTAACAACATTACATAAAGGATCCTCCATTCTGGGCACAATTTATGATTAACAACATTACATAAAGGATCCTCCATTCTGGGCACAATTTATGATTAACAACATTACATAAAGGATCCTTCATTCTGGGCACAATTTATGGTTAACAACATTACATAAAGGATCCTCCATTCTGGGCACAATTTATGATTAACAACATTACTCTATTGATACTTCATTCTGGGCACAATTTATGTTTAACAACATTACATAAAGGATCCTCCATTCTGGGCTCAATTCATGATTAACAACATTACATAAAGGATCCTCCATTCTGGGCACAATTTATGATTAACAACATTACATAAAGGATCCTCCATTCTGGGCACAATTTATGATTAACAACATTACATAAAGGATCCTCCATTCTGGGCACAATTTATGATTAACAACATTACATAAAGGATCCTTCATTCTGGGCACAATTTATGATTAACAACATTACATAAAGGATCCTCCATTCTGGGCAATATTTATTATTAACAACATTACATAAAGGATCCTCCATTCTGGGCACAATTTATGATTAACAACATTACATAAAGGATCCTCCATTCTGGGCACAATTTATGATTAACAACATTACATAAAGGATCCTCCATTCTGGGCACAATTTATGGTTAACAACATTACATAAAGGATCCTTCATTCTGGGCCCAATTTATGATTAACAACATTACATAAAGGATCCTTCATTCTGGGCACAATTTATGATTAACAACATTACATAAAGGATCCTCCATTCTGGGCACAATTTATGATTAACAACATTACATAAAGGATCCTCCATTCTGGGCACAATTTATGATTAACAACATTACATAAAGGATCCTCCATTCTGGGCACAATTTATGATTAACAACATTACATAAAGGATCCTCCATTCTGGGCACAATTTATGATTAACAACATTACATAAAGGATCCTCCATTCTGGGCCCAATTTATGATTAACAACATTACATAAAGGATCCTTCATTCTGGGCACAATTTATGATTAACAACATTACATAAAGGATCCTCCATTCTGGGCACAATGTATGATTAACAACATTACATAAGGATCCTCCATTCTGGGCACAATTTATGATTAACAACATTACATAAAGGATCCTTCATTCTGGGCACAATTTATGATTAACAACATTACATAAAGGATCCTCCATTCTGGGCACAATTTATGATTAACAACATTACATAAAGGATCCTCCATTCTGGGCACAATTTATGATTAACAACATTACATAAAGGATCCTCCATTCTGGGCACAATTTATGATTAACAACATTACATAAGGATCCTCCATTCTGGGCACAATTTATGGTTAACAACATTACATAAAGGATCCTCCATTCTGGGCACAATTTATGATTAACAACATTACATAAAGGATCCTCCATTCTGGGCACAATTTATGATTAACAACATTACATAAAGGATCCTCCATTCTGGGCACAATTTATGATTAACAACATTACATAAAGGATCCTTCATTCTGGGCACAATTTATGATTAACAACATTACATAAAGGATCCTTCATTCTGGGCACAATTTATGATTAACAACATTACATAAAGGATCCTCCATTCTGGGCACAATTTATGATTAACAACATTACATAAAGGATCCTCCATTCTGGGCACAATTTATGGTTAACAACATTACATAAAGGATCCTCCATTCTGGGCACAATTTATGATTAACAACATTACATAAAGGATCCTTCATTCTGGGCCCAATTTCATAGAGCTGCTTAACAGCCGATTTTTTGCTTAGTGCGATTTATACTTCATAGTGCTCCTAACCTTATTGAATGAAGTAACAATGCAAATCCAAAGTGAACGCGCAAGCTGGTCGCCTAATTTTCTTGCTAACCTGTGAAATACGCTTGCGATTAAGCAACTTTTTTCTGTTAAAGTATGCAGACAAATCTGCTTACTGTTAAGCAGCGCTATGAAATTGGCCCCTGACCAACAAAGAATTCAAAGTGATGTACAGTCTAGGGCTGTGCCGGGTATCCGGGTATCCGGATACCCGACCGAAACTGTCATTACCCGGTTCCATTTTTCGGTTCCGGATACCCGTAAACGACTTTTTAAAATCGGGACTCACCATTTCAGCGGTGTGAACAGAAATTTTTGACTATTGAACAATGTAATGTTTACACTTTTAGGAGCAATTTTATTTAAGAGATTAGTCTCTGATAACGCCTTTGTAGTATTTTTCGGACATTTCCATACATTTAGATACATTGTATCCAATCAATAAGACTCAAATAGCCTGACTGAGGCATGCTACAAACAAGTATCAAACTAGCTGCTCAGGATGGAATGTTTGCCTATTGATCACAGTAATTGGATTAGTGGGACAATTACTGCTGCTTCCTGTCTGCACTGGAGTGTGCACCATGATGCGTTAATAGAGGGGATTTTTTTATAGGGGACGTCCACATTATATGTTGTCCTAATAAAAAAAAGTGGTGTTGAAATTGGTTTTGTTGTGTAATTATTTAACCATCCCTCAGCATATCACCTACATTTACATTTATTTACCCATGGATACCGAGCTCTCTTGTGTATTACATTTTTTGCCGACAAGGTGACAATTTGTTTCAAAAGACATACATAAAACGTGAGGTGTTAAGTCGGTCATTGTCTTTGAAACCGACAGTAGGATCCACAATCAGTCGGATTTGAAAGGTATTATTGGTTGCGGGTTTGATCCTTTCAATTGGGCAGCTCATTTTTACAACCACGGAATGGACGCGCTCCTGATCTCCTATTGTTGTTTATGAGGGACAAAATGTGGTTGCTTATGATGAGCTGCGAATTATGGCTCGTCATACATTGATGGAGGGGATAAATTGGCTGAATACTAATTAAAAAGTAGACAAAGCTTACACCGATACGTTTTGTTAAGTTATTTTTTATGAGTGCGCATCCTAAATGTTAGACTCATTTCTTGACTTGACTGACTTGACTCAACACGATGCCACGTTCAACAGGGAATAGTCAAGTTTGGTCCCATTTTAAGAAAAAGGGGCCTAAATTGGTAAAATGCAAGATATGTGGTGCCCAGCTGACGTATTCTGGAGGATCCACCAGCTCAATGCTGAAGCATCTAACTTCAAAGCATCCCACGACCTGGCAGTCGAGCTCATCTAGTACCTCATCAGCATCAACATCAGCGTCAGCCTCAACATCGGGCCAGCAGTCGTTGAGTGGATACTTTGGCCGTCGCGACTGCAGCCCAGTGCGGTCTGAATCAATATCGCAACTTGTGGCTGAGATGATTGCCATAGATTCCCTCCCAATTTCTGTTGTGGAAGGAACGGGCCTAAAAAATCTTCTTAATTTTTTAGAGCCCAGCTATACCGTCCCATCTCGAAAGGCGATCACTTCCAGGATAAAAAAAATGTATGTAGAGAAGGCGGCGATTTTGAAGACGAAATTAGCGGATGCAGAGCACGTAGCCTTGACCACCGACTGCTGGACCTCACGCAGCCAAGAAGGTTACATGACAGTCACTGCTCACTACCTGGATGACAACTGGTGCACCCAATCTGCGGTGATCGACACTTCCCCGGTGATTGCCCCCCCGGAGTCTGACACCGATGATGAAGATGAAGCCCCCGCGCGTCATACCGCCCGTAATCTCAGTTCCCAACTCGGCCGTGTCATCGTCGACTGGGGGTTAGATCAAAAAGTGTCCGCAGTCGTGCACGATAATGCGTCTAATGTAAAGGACCTGGGTCAACTCAATGACACATTAGACGTCGGATGTGCTGCTCACAAATTACAGTTGAGCATCAACAAGGGGCTTGACGCGTCAAGACACATTTCTACGGCTATTGGAGCGGTGGGCCGATTGATTGGACATTTCCGCCGAAGCACACTTGCAACAAAATCTCTGGAGTTGAAGCAGGCTGCCATGGAAGTTCCTAAACATCGGCTAGTACAGTCTTGTAAAACTCGTTGGAACTCGACCTATGAAATGCTAACCATTGCCAAGGAACAGCGATGGCCTATGTGCGCAGTACTCAGCTACCGAAACGTCACCAAAATTCAAGAGGCGAAGACACTGGAGCTGACGAATGTGCAGTGGGGTTTAGTGGACGAGCTGGTCACCTGCCTTAAGCCACTTCAGGTAAAAACAATTTTGTTTCTAATTTTATTCATTTGTTGAAAATATAAAATGTATTTTTATAATCTCAATCAACAAATAGATTACATACGAATTGGTTTAATGATCTATTAATTTATAACAAAATCCTGGAAAATTTAAATGATAGGAGTCCAGGACTATCCCCCAAAAATCTCCCGAGGACGATCAGAGCATACTGCTCGAAACGTCGAGTTGTAACTTCTTTTCAGAACTAATTACTCCTCAATGGAGAATTTCACATTATGTCACCGCAATTAATCTTACTTATCCTCTTCGCCATGCAAAGCTACAAGTTTTACCTATCCTTAAAAAGACATTCAAAATCAGGGAGAACCTATAGAATAATCAGCGTTAATAACACTTGAAGTTGAAACTTGAATAACGACATTTATATTTCATGGATGGATGGATTGAAACATTATTTAATGGATTACACAATTTCTCTTGCAGGTGGCAACAACTTGTCTATCGTATGAGGCCAACGTCAGTGGAAGTTGTGTTTATCCCATTGCTTGTGGACTCCAGGGTCACCTGCAGAACACCGAAGACGACTCTGCCCCAGTAAAAACGTTGAAGAAAGCAACCCGTGACGACTTGATGTCAAGGTAATTTGTTATTGTTTATTTTTTTTGTTATATAGAAGGCAACTATATACGCGTATAATATACTCCATTTTTTTTGGTTTAAGTTAACAAAATAATGAAACAAATAATGCGCAATAAACCAATTGTGACAACTGACAATCGTCCATGATTTTGCAGGACGGGACTGAGCGACTATCATTATTTTTATGTTCACTTCCAGTCAAAGATAAAAAAAACAGGCCGTTTCCGAAATGAAGGCTTTGGCTACGGCTGGCTAGATCACTTTTTTCCAATCTTCTATGGACACACAGCCTTACATTGTTTTTGACTGATTGTTTTGCAGGTTCAGCGGTGACGTCATCGATGTCCCCTTGATAACAGCATTGTTGGACCCCCGGTACAAAGACATGGGGTTTGTGTCTAAGGAACAAAAGGAGAGGGCGAAAAGCATGGTGAGTGACATGATGATCAAGGCGACGTCTTCTCCACCCCCAAAGCGCCAACGGACGGAGAAAGTTCGTGAAGAAACTTCAGCGATGGAGTTCTTGTTAAGTGGGATGAGCGCATCAACCACTGGCGACGAGGGCGGCAGTAGTAGCGACGAGGACACCAGTGAAGCTGCCGTCAGATCTCCTGGAGACGAGTTTGCAGAATATCTACGCACCAAACCAGCCGGGCTCAGTGATGATCCATGTCATTGGTGGCGGTCAAATGCCATTCGGTTTCCATCAGTCGCAAGGATCGCCAAGAAGTATCTCGGTATTCCAGCAACGTCAGTGCCCTCCGAACGGGTGTTTTCCACCGCGGGAAATATAGTCACGGCAAAGCGGAGCTGTTTAACGCCTGCTAACGTGAACATGCTGGTATTCCTGGCAATGAACGCCCGCATAACTGCCACCCCGTAAAGTGAACTTATCAATGTGTAACAATCAGTAAACCGCAACCGATATTGAAAGAGAAATATTGGGTTCTGAAAATAATCTTAATTCTTAAAATCACTGTTTAGCTTTATTATTAGTAGTAGTTGTTGTTTTTAATTATTCCTAGCTAGGTCTCATATAAATTCATTCTTTCAGGAAATGAGGTTTTTTGACAGGTTTATTGACATTTAACTAAAGTTCATTGTGATAGAAATATTCAAGTTCGGATTTTAGATTCGTAATATTTTGCAGTTTGTTAGTTTCATAATATTAAATATTATTTTAGTACGCAAAATCATGTCCTTAATCCAAAGCAAACATGACGTACGGGATATCCTTATTTAGAAGGCAGGGGCGGGCGCGGCAAGGCGCAAGAGCACATGGATCGTTTTCCCACAATGGTTTAGTTCCGCCCACATCGCCTTAGTTCCGCCCACATCGCCTATGATCGACCAATGAGTCAATGACATTATTCAACACGTGTTTTGTGACATGAACATTATTGTCTTCTGATTGGTAGTCACTCCTGACACAGTCACGTGTGAGGCCGCTGTAGCTGTGTGATGCACCGGCCGTGCGTGCGCGCGCGTGATCAATCAGCCTTTCTTTTGTTCAGTGTATAATATTGTAACTTGGGTTGTTAAAGACAGACACTTTTGTATCAATTTTTACGGTTTAATTTCAGAAATAACTTTCAGTAAATACAATGTTGTCACCAAAATGTTATACTTTAATAAAGATCGAATTGAATATGGTATCCTCTGTATTATAAAGGTAAATTTGGTTAACATTTACATGTATTTGTACACCAAATGAGGCATGTTTTTAACGGGTATCCGGGTATCCGAACTTTTCTGATTTCGGGTATCCGGTTCCAAAAATATCCGAAAACGCACAGCCCTAGTACAGTCACTATGTATTGTTATACATACCAATTCGTTTTAGATTGTGTACATCAAGTCGCTCTGCATGCTTTATACCATCATGCACGTCGGCAAACTTCAGAAAAATATTACTGAAGTTGCTGCGGCATGTTGCTGCCTGCCGATTTAAGCGGTCCTGTGCAGCAAGAGGTATGTCATCGCTGAGATTCTCCTCAACCTTCTGCACTGGAACTGAAGTTAGGGCTTCTATCACATCTGGCTGAAAAGTACAAAGAACTCATACTTTTTAAAGTGCAAAATATTACACAGACCATTTAAATTTTTGTTTTTTACTAATATTTTAAAAACATTTTTGGCTTCTTTTTACCTTGCAGCATCTGTGCACATGGTTGCCGACGAAAGACTTCCCATGATAAGCCTGCCTCTGAACTTTGAAGGAACTCAAGACTTGATCAAGGGCACTAGATACAGGACCTGTGGCAAAGTTCATTATGGTGGAAGCTGCTTCATTTTCCTGAGGGGAAAAATTCTTATAAGAATTAATGAAAATACAATTGGCAGGGGTGTACAAAAGTGACAATCACAAAAACTTGCATGTATTTTTGTGAATAACCAGATAGATTACGCACCTGCTCCATTATTTCAGCTCTCAATCTGAAAGCTTCATTGGCCAGTTCACGAAATTCAACACTAAACTGTTGTTTATTGAGGACGCACAGAGGTAAGTCCTCCTCAATCTTCTCAAGAGAGACACGCTTTTCAGCCAGCACAGCACTGATCTCCTGTTGATGCTTTGCTTCTGTTAGAGTTGGAACTGGAAGGAAGATCGGTGTCATCATGTTGAGCTCTCAACTGACAAAGCTGCAGATCCAGATCATGGCAAGCGCTCTCAAAAAGATCAAATAGCTTCTTGTAAATGCCCAGAGAGAGATGGAGACTGGGAAGTACGACCTGTGAAAGTGTAATACAAATAGGTATTTCATTTAAGTCCGATGGAAGCAAATAGTACATGTACAGTGCTGAAGGATACACTTTAAACAGCAGGTGATTTTAATGTGGTAGTATGTACAAAACTTACGTGCTTGATTTCAATTGGCATCATTGGCTCATGGACTACACTAAAGGAAACTTCCTTTGATCGTTGGTTTTTTCGCACCGTCTTTGAGAAAATCCTGGTACCTAGAACGAATTGAAGTGAGTGTCCTTGGTTTTGAGGGTGCTCTCTCTTGGTATGGATGCTGCATATCATCCTCAATACAGCTTATTGAGAAGCTCATAATCTCCATACCCAAAGAGTCTGAAAGATCGGTCACTGCAAAAAGAAACGATGCAAAAAAATATGTCTGTTTATAAAAAGCATTCATTTGGCATTGGCAGTGAGAGACTTACACATTTTCATTGAATGTGCATTTAAAACTCAACAAAAAAGCACTTACTGCCATGTCTGTGTTGACAGTTTAGCAATCTGGTCCATTATTGGTGGAAGTGTGCACAGGAGATTAGCATAGGAATCGGTGGCCTCAAAGCATGCAAAAACGATGGTGTTTGTGAGTGAGTTTGGGTGTGGGACATTGGAGATTTGAAAACTCATTTTAAATGAGTTGCCCCCTTTGTCCCCACCAAACTTAATCCATATTTCATCATGGGGAATGACACCTTCATGCCATGTTAAGATACCTTGCCTGTGGATGGAAATGACAGTATTCATGTAAAAAATTGTATGTTCGTCAATGAGTATTTTTTTTAAATATATTTGTTCTATTTTTTATTTTATTTTATTATCCATACACTTGATATTACTAGCTAAGGTAAAACAAACATTCTTTAACTGAAACATTAAAATTTAACAAAAGTGTTGTGACAATATTTACCTGTTGATACGATCCAGGTAGTCTACTATCATGGCAGCAATGTCTCTGACAAACACAAATGGAACACTTTGTGCTGACAAACCATTTTTGCCATCAGCAGTAGTGCTGTTGAAGAGAAGGTTCATTTTCTCCCCTTGCAAATTGTCCTTCAAAAGGCTGTTTTGTTTTTGTCTCATTTTTCTCTCGGAAGTAATTTTGAAGCTGTTGTCAAAGTATCTGTGGGTAATTAATGTTGTGGATTCCTGTAAAATTTTATTGGCCACATAAGTGAAATAGATGTAGATTTGCACACTCATATTTATTTATAAATTTTATTATGATATATTTTCATTCAATTTTCATGAAATAGTTAACTGCAAAAATTTATTTTGTTAATAGCATTATTACAAATATTTGTTCACAACTACCTTGGAAGCTTCCTTAGCTGGTCCCAGGCCAGATGGCAATCTTGCATCATGGCAAGGGCTGTGTCAGCTGATAAAGTTGCACTCTGTTGTATTTTAGGCGTGACTTTGGTTGGTGGGGTCACCTTTTGGATACGAGCAGGCTGTAAATAATGGAATAGAAATGAGATAAAGACAAGTCTGTATTTCTTAATTTTTTAAGAACTAGATGATTGAAGCTTAAACCACTCTTTAATTATTTTTTTGTATAAAAGCATACTATTGTATTTTCGATTTATCAAGTTTTTTTTTTATAGTTGGACATAGTTTAATTTAAATTTATATTTTTATAAACAATGTTAAAATGTGAATATACATGTACAAACATGTACTTATGTCAATTTAAATTAGCTAAAACTTACTCGACCTCCAGTGTGTATGGTGGTACAGTCTCCTGACTTGGCCGATTTTAATTTCAACCATTTGTCTGTAGCTGCCTCTATTGCAGGGGGAAGGGGGTCTCCAACTTTATGGGCCTTCGCTAAATTTTTTTAGCATCTCTGCAGCACTTGTTGGGTCAAAGGGTTCGGGGTCGTTTTCTTTTTCATCCAGTTTGGAGACCGGCGAATTTGAAACTGGCTTGGGCTGTTTAACACGGCACTCATGTTGCAATAATCGGGTTATTTGTCCAATGCCATCACATGCTGTACACACAACATTTAGATTGTCCAGTTGAACACTTAGCACTCTGGGACTTGAAGTGATGCTGCTATACTGTACATGTTGATTACATATTGGGCAGTTGATGTTTGGACTTAACGAATGCTTGAAGCACTGTGTCAAACATTGCGCACAGAAGTTATGTTGGCACGGTGTCTGAACTGATGGCTTTCCCAGTATACATAGACAAATACTACAAATGAAGAGTGACTGTTCCCACTGATGACCAATGATTTCAAAACTAATGGGATATTCCAGATGTTGCGCATCACTTAATTGATGAAATATATTGTCATCGCTCAGTGAAAAGGGCAAAGTTTGTGTACAAGCTATTGTTGATTTAGGCCTACCAGCCTTTGGTTTAGACTGCGGTCCTCTAGACTGTTGCGTAAAAAGTTCACACACGAAACAAGTTCCAGTTCTTGTATGCTTTGGCCAATTTTGTTGGATTCGCTGTTTACCTTTGAGGCTCTGAACAGTATAAAATCGTTCTCCAGATTTACAGTGTCTTAGTTTTCTTGAACATTTTTCACATATTTTTGATGGATGCTGGTCCGCTGAATCTTCCCATACACTTATACTGAAATTATTAAATAATTCTTTGCTATACTCACTGGTTTCCTTTGGAAGGTTACGAGAACCGTGAATTGGATTTGTGATTCTGTTTGTACATACTCTACAAATTTTTCCTAGAGCTGATGGAATTTGAATGGAATTTGAATGGAATTTGATACTCATAATGAATAAAATATGTGTAAATATCACTGAAACTCATCTTTGTTCCTGTGCGTTTTTGATCACTACTCCCGTATAATCTACTGTGTAGAATATTGATGAAAGTTTTGTGTGTAAACTAGTGTATTTACATAGCGCGCCATTCTGACGTATATCACCGGTGCCCACACAACACCGTACAAAATGATAGAGTTAATGGGATTACCAGCGAAAAAGTTACTGCGGCTGGGCCGTCTGCACGGAACGTTCGCAAACGATATTAATGGCAGTTTTGTTAGGCCTCGGTTTTTACAAGTTTTCAACAACATTATTGAATACTTAAACGAAATGTCCTACGTGAGATTAAACGTTTAAAAAGTGAACATAGTAGTTCGTTTTAATAATCCTACTTGAAAAGTTAAAACTAGCCCCTGTTAAGTAAAAAGGGAGGTTTTTGGAACGTCGTTTGAATCTTTCGAACAACGAAAGACGATGTACGAATATGACGTAAAAATTGTTTTTTTTCCCGGCTTTTAAATTTTTGTAAGCACCCACTAACCACAACAGTATAATTTAATTATGATTCATCAGAAAAGTTTAATAGAACGTCTATTTCCTTCGTGTGAAGGTTTAATTTCGCTGATATTTCGACCCTGTTTTTGTCAGCTCTGTGATCTATGGGGGCAGCCATTATTGGTGTGACGTCATCATTTTTGCATGAATTATGCATGAGTGGCTACGGTCTGGGAAAACTTCTTTACGCGCGTCACATACGCGTGAAACAGCCGTGTACTGCCTACTGGACAGATGAAACAATATGAATTGTCATTTTTTACTACAATGAAGATGATTCACATCACGTCATTTTCTTTTATTTTGTAAAAAAAAATCTAAAAATCTAAATTGATAATAATACTTTACCATTTTCAAAACACACAATTTGTTACAATTAAAACTTGCATTTTCTTTGTTTCATACAGTTGCTATCTGTTTTGGAACTGGTATTTTCTATAAATGTTGGCGAAGATGGAGACAGTGGAGATTTATAGGTAAGAACGTATTGCTTGTGTTTTATTATAAATACCACTGTACAGGATTGGTATACAAATATAACATGGTTTGAGGGTGGACAGTCGATATTAGCTCCCTGAGGTATTGGAAGTTGAGAAACTAGTTTCTCAACTTCCAATACCGAGGGAAGCTAATATCGACTGTCCACCCGAAATAAACCATGTTATATTTGTTTTACTATACCTCATACATATTCACAATATTCTCTAGTTCGGCATCACTGAGCTTGGTAAATTCAAACGCGACATTTACGTGTGCCGCCGTCTTTTCATGTGTATGTACGTACGTACGTACGTACGTATAGCTAGCTAGTGCTAAGGCGATGTTCGCGCGTGCGTACTACTGTTCCCCGCTGGCATGTTCCCGGATGCAGGGAACAGATCGTTGGGACTATTTCCCCGCCGGGACTGTTCCCCGATGCGACAGTCTACTACGCACTACTGCGCATGCGTATTTACCCTGTGCGTGAATACTCGCGGACGCCAGGTAAACAGCAAAAATAGCATCTGGCACGTGACGGTGAATGGACCAGTGAGAATTCGGCTCTCGATCATGAATATGTATGAGGTATAGTAATAGATAATATCATAGAGCAAGGACCAGAAGGAGTTACAACGAGGCCCTTATGTCGTAAAGTACCGATTAATCCAATTAGCGCTCCGAGTGCTGTGGAAACTCTATGGAGCCCACCCGCAGCGCGAGTGAACACGCCGACCGCAGCAAGCTGTTTGTGTCCTATGTGTGTTACCGAGTTTCATTGCTGTCGCGGGTATCACATCGCTTTTCATTCATAATAACTGGAGGGCACTTATACGCAACAAACAACTTCACGCATGCGTAGTAATAGTTCCATAACCATGCTTGATGCGCAACAGCTTTCATCGTGAAGTTTCAATCGGTAGCTTTCGACTGGATTTCGATTCGTCAAAATCAGTCTATCCTGTGGTGAGTTATGTTACTTTTTTTTTTTGATGACGGTGGAAAATTAGAAAATATGTATTTTGTATTTATGATTCCAAAGAATTTTGCAGATTTTTTCTGCAGATAATCATTGGTGGTTGTTCCTGAATGTTTTCTCTATACGGGGATATCCGTTTCACCCATGGACACAAGTAGACTCAAACTGAAAAATCATTGAAAAGATTTCAATTGTTTTGCACTCTTTTTAAAAATTTTATTCATCCTTGATTCACCATCGGTCATCCAAAAATGTTTTGAAAAATAAAATTTTTAAATATAGCCACCGTTGATGTGTTTTATCTTTACTAAATTCAAAGGAAAATAACATAAAGACGAAAACTATGCTTGCAAAAGATTTGTAATACTTATGTTTATGTAACAGCCGTCGGCATCATCTACATTTTGTAGTTTTTTTGTGCACGTTGTATAGGTAAAATCCATTGCTATTTTATGTGTTTATTTTCGGGAACGGAACTTCAATGAGTTTGAATTGAGTGCTTGATATTTTTAAGATTTCTGGGTTTGGACTTATCGAAATTATTTAAGTAAAAGCTTATCAGATCCAAAAATAAATAACTATTTTATTTAGACCATTATGACCATTATTATAAATTATTTATTGCCTAATTAAAAGGAAATTTTGGGGTTAACTTAAATAAAATAATATCTAAAAATGTATAAAAAAATTCTTTAACCCTAACTGAGTAACTCCCTAGGCATTGTACTAAAATAATAAAAATCCTTCAAAATCCTCCAACTGGCTTTGTTGTTTAGCAAGTTAGGGTTAATATACAATATTATTAGACTTTTAAGAAAGGTAGAAATAGTGCAATGGTGTTCAATTTGTTCTAATACTTCTACTAATTTTGTTTTTCCTTTGATTCTTTTTATACAGTTCACTGCAGACTGCCAGAAAGACAGAGGAGGGAACTTTCCTGCCCTTGATGATACTCCACTTCCAAAAAGGAACAAAACAACATAACATTTAAAATTAAATTAATAGAACCAATGATAGTATTTGCCTTATGTCAAAATTGTTACAGTTTTTGGTTGGTGGAACAACGGACAAACCCATTTGCTGTTATTTGAGGATTATCAGTTAATTGGGAAGTCAAGGATATTTAAATTGTTAGTCTTTACATAAACCATGGAGGAAGAAAACAGAAGGAGTCACATCGCCCAGCATCTTATCTCATAACCAATTAGCACTTCGGAGTGGCCCATTGGAAATACGTTACGGCCGCCCGCTGCGCTTACCAGTTTTACGACCGCGATAATCCCCTTGTGTACAATGTCTTTTGCCGCTCGGCCTGCTCGCGACCAGCATACATAATTGGAGGGTAGAAATCTGTAGCAAACGAATAAACACAAAACGCATGCGCACTACTATTCGCGGGCTTTTTATATTGCGCAGTTCATTGTCTTCAATAGCGATTTTTCCACCGTCGAATTTGGCGAATCCGAAGCTGACTTACGGAAAATATAACATTCAGATGTTACAATAAAGTGTCTTTTTAGCAACTTATTTTAAGGATATTTGCAATGATCTCCGGAAGCCAACCAATTGTCAAATTCAAAGACGTGTTTAGCTTTTTATCATTTCAATCCTCATATTTGTGCGATGCTGTGCACTGAAGATATTGCAGTGTTGGATTCGTAGGTCGAGTTGGATCGGGAGCCAGCCTTCCGTGTAGTGCAATAGGACAACGCGTCAGCAATGCGCATGTGCAAAGAAAGCCTGGCTGTAGTTCTCCTCGATAATCGGATTAGCGCTGGCTTGGAAATTTTACGACCGCGGCAAAAGACATTGAACCTTTGATATGCCTTCGTTGTGACTCCTGTTTTCTTCCTCCATGCATAAACTGTGTATGATAAAAATAGTCCACATCAGAAAAAATAAAACAAAAAATTCCAGTATTTTTAAGTATTATAACCAACACCAAAAGTGCTCTTTACTGTGTATTTCATATTAAATAAGTGCATATGCATAACAGTTTATTTATTAACACAAGAAACTGGCTACAATTTGTCATAATAATGACTTTAAAAGTGATGATTTCTGAATGGTCATACTTAATTTAATTATATAAGCTTTTACCCAATATTGTTTATTGATTAGAATTCCACAATGTATGTGAATATTATTTCATAAGTGATTCTCAGGTTTAATTAATTATAATACAGGCTGAATATGTCACTTATTCACTTTCCGTGGAGTACAAATTGGTAATTTAAATATTGATTGATCAATATCAAATATTAACAAAAACTATCTTTATGTCTTGTGGGCTCTTCAACACTTAGGATTGAAGTATTTCAATTACTGCATGTAAATTTCATCATGAATTTCTAATTCAATACAAATATTCCCATTTCTCTGCAATTATTTTGTTACTAAATATCTGATAAATTCTACCAAGATTTACCACTAAAATACCCAGTAAATAAATCAGTAATTATAACTTACGGTCAGGAAATTTTAAGTGTAGCATATACATGTACACGTACATGTGTATATAAATGAGCATTCACAGTGCTGTTTGATTGCATACGATGTCGCCTGCTTGAAAGTTCTATAACAAGTGTCCTCCTGTTATCAATGCTACTGCCCAGGACCTGGTCCCACCCCAAAGCAATCTGCTAGGAATTTCTTTACATGTGCTCCCAACCATGGCAAAAAAATGCACACACACCCACACACACAATTGGAACAATAGCAGCACTTCACACACACTTAGTACTGACCTATTTGATTACTGCCCTCATGGGCCAACACTTTGATTCTATTCTTATTAACTACTAATTTATTCGAACTTACTTTAGGCCAATCAAAATAAAGGTAAGTAAAATAAACACACTGTGAGGCCTGGATAGAAAACTATGATCTTTACTGAAACTTGTATTACTTATTTACATAACTAAAGGTCACTTGTGACACTCACTTTGACACATTGGTGACTAAATCACTGGTAGAAAAACCTGTTACACATGTGAAGGTTCTGGGGTTCAATGAAGAAGATATTGAGCAGTATGTGTACAGCTTTTATTCCACAGAACATAAGGCTAAGGAGCTTATACAGAAAATTGAATCCTCCGATGGCTTGTCTGAATTGGCAAAGAGCCCCATGCTCTTGCTTTTAATATGTTTATTATGGAAAGAGCAATCAACAATCCCAGACACCATGTTTCGCATATACAATGGCCATTGTGTCTTCACTCTAAAAGATAGTAAGATAGTACAACGAAGAGCATTCCTATAGCAAAACGTGTGTAAGATAGTAAATACTATCTTACACACGAAACATGCATATAAGCACACTTGATCCTACTCCTAAGGGTTTAGGCTTCATTATTTCTAAGAGTATTTTTTGTATATGGGCTATTAAAAATGACGTCATTTCATCTTTTCAAGTCTGGTTATTACTCAAGAATGTTCTACATTATTCTTCAATCTTCAGATCGTTCAGAAAAACCTCAGCCGCCCCAGTCAGTCACACAGGATCCTGATGTACGACATAAACAGCAGATAACATCAGGTAAAGTATCAGTTTGAAATGTTTGAGATATCATAGTGAATATTTAATAAGCTGATGGTTTATAATAATTGATTTCTGAAAATTACCAATAGTGTATTATCCATCTATCTTTACAGATCTTCCCATAACATCTCAGCCCCAGTCAGTCACACAGGATCATGCTGTGCGTTTTAAACAGGATATATCATCAGGTAAAGTTTTGAAATGTTTGTTTGATAATCATCGTGAAGATGTATCCAGCTGTGGTTTATATCATGCATTGCATATGATTACCAACGTCTTTCTATGTACTTCAGAAAATATTGGCATCGATTGTTACTTAGAAATGTGTGTGTGAGGGGGGGGACACATGGAATCAGTGACAGATCTAGGATTTGGCTGACATGGGGGTGGGAAACCCAGTTCGCACAGTCTCAACGCCTGCAAAATATTTGTGGCAAAACAAATCACGAGTTAGAAAATTGATTTTTGTTTCTTGCATTAACAAATAAATTACATGAAAACAATATTAATACATTTCAAGCCCAAAACCAGGGAAGCGTTGTGCGACCTCTTCATCCACCCATCCACCACCAATAATCTAGAACAGAAGTTTCAGTGCACCTTTATGCTGGAGGGGTGGATTTACGGGGATGGGGCAGGTGGCTTTGAGAAGTCTTTTGGGAGGCCATTTCCCCCCCCCCCACCTCAGGATCTGCCCTAGTCCATCCCTCTGCATGAGTGATCTGTGGCATAAATGTTTGATTCTCACCTATGGATTTGGGATTTTTTTAAACATTTTGAAAATAGTACCAAACGTTACCAAAATATTTTGTATTATATAACACACACACAGATCCATGTCATTTGTTTGGTGGAACACACATCACGTGTCATCCACTAGTTTGGCCATTGTGTCTTCACTCTAAAAGATTGTATGATAGTACAATGAAGAGTATTTCATATACAAATCATCCTAATGGAATAGTTCCAGTGTCTTTACTATTATGACGTATAGTCAGGTTCCAATTTGTAATCCTATATAACTGTATTCATATTCATTTAAGTATAGCCCTAATGCATTTTTCCTGTTCTTTTAAGTTAATATCTACGGTCCTGGCAGTTCAGTAATTATTGGTGAAGGAAAAGGCACAACTGTCAGCTGTCAGTCACAAACATCGAAAGGTAATGGCAATTACAATTTGTTTACACCATTGGTAATAACTCAATTAAAAATAATTACTGAATTAAAACCAAAATCTTACTTGATGTGACGGTGGCGATGGTACCAAACACCATGAGAAATGTTTCCATCTGACTTGCTTTAATGTTTAAAAAATAACTTGAAATGTGTTACAAAATTTGAAAGTGATCACGGCCGTGATACTTTTTCCACATTAGAATGAATGCAGAGAAATCCAAATGCATTTGCACTATTTTCTCGTTCATGACTTAATGAAATGTGTTGAAACTACATGTACATGTATATGATGCATTTACAGTCATTTTACCAATGGTGTACAATCTCTTTATGTGTTCCATTCCATATATGAACCCTGTTCATTTAATTAGTGTAAAATACACTGTTTCCCAAATCTCAATGTAAACTATTGATTGAATACCATTGAGAATGGTATTCTCAAAAAGCAATCAGTTTCCCATTATTTATACTCGATGTAAAAATGACGGTATCAAACATTTCTTGAAATCTTTCTGCATGAGGTACTTTTGTTTTTAACAGTCAAATTTTATTCCCAAATTATAAATGTCTGGATTTTGTTGACAAATTATTAAAAGAAAATTCGCTGTAAACACAAGTGTAAATTTAATAGATATGTTTTTGCGTTTATTCTTCAACAACTTAAAGTTGTCGTAGTGTTTACCAAAACATGTTTGTGTGTGTATGAATTTAGACACAAAGACACGTTTACAATTTAGACACAAAAACATGTTTAAAAACATGTATATAGGAGGATAACACTTTTGAAAACCACAAATGGTGTAAACTTTTCTTTTACAGTATTTGTGTTTGCAGATTGTAATTTCTGAATGCATTTTCACTGTTTTCTCATTAATAACACACAGCAATGAGCTGAAACTTTCACATGACAATTGTTTTGTATATTATATCTTAATTGATATGGAGTGATACATAGCAGAATGAGTCTACTAATGGTATACTTTCCCTTCAATACTTCAAATAATTTAATCATTGAATCATTAAAAATGATAATGCTGTAATAATCCTGAAACGAAAGTGATTTCCAATTGTCAGACCTTTTTGGTGGCAAATGTAAAACAAATCATTTACTCAACCGTCACACATAGTGTATATCATTATCAAATGTTGCTATATTGTTTGTGTTCCTTTTTCTATTTTATTGATGTTCAATTATTTTGTTTTTACAGAAACAAGGCCCCTCACAGATCCTTCACAAGTTGCCGCTGACAAATGTAATGCAGCATTGAAAGAACACTACACAACGACAGGTAGCTATGTGAATATAAATCCTTTTGTGGATGATGATGAAAGGGAAATCGAAATAATTTATGTAAAATTGCAGTTGGAAAAAAGCGGAAGAGGTACAGCGGAAGTTACAAGTCCATATGGAGATAGAACACAAAAGCCAGAGACATTGAATTCTATTGAATATGAAAAGATATTTTCCATTGATGGCGGTCTCATTAAGCGACTTATTTTCTGTGGCAAAGGGGGTGTAGGGAAGTCAACGTTCTTTGTTAAGATTGCCTACGACTGGGCTGTTGGTTTCAGTGATGTACTCAACAAGTACAAACTTGTATTTGTTTTGAAAATGTGTGCATTAGACCAAAGCTCAAACCTTATTAAGGCAATCTTTGACCAACTGCTCGCCCGAGACGTAGACATTTCAAAAGAAGCTTTGGATTCATTTATCCTCCAAAAACCTAATGATGTTTTGATTCTTTTGGATGGTTTTGATGAGTTGAAAACAACAACTCTCACCGAAAATGAATTTGGGTCAATCCTAACAGCTCTGAATAGACAAATATACCGTGCATGTTGCATAGGTGTAACAACCCGTCCATCCCATCTTGAGCGATTAAGGAAAAAATCATTGGTTCAAAATCCTTGCATACACCTAAATGTTCTTGGTTTTACAAAAGATGATGTGGAAGAATACGTCAGAAAGTTTTTCCCAGAAAACAGTGAGGCACTTATTAAGACAATTCAAAGATCAGATGTTCTTTCTGACTTGGCAAGGAGTCCAATGTTACTTGTATTAATGTGTGCAATTTGGAGAGAAGATGCAGCACTTCCATTAACCATGTCACGCTTATACAGTGAGGCAGTGGATAACATATTCAAAAGGAAAGGCCATGATTCTGATGAAGAAATATCAGAAGTTTTGATCAAAATTGGAGAAGTAGCGCTGAATGGACTCCTTGACCCAGAACTAAAACTTGCATTTCCAGAGTCTGCATTTGAGAACAATACACTTGCCCTTGCATTAAAGGTAGGCATCCTAAACAGTCAGAGGGTTTTAAAGAATCGCAAATCACATAACAGCATACAATTCCTGCATAAAACAATGCAGGAATTGTATGCTGCAAAATACTGGCTGACCCTACCTCCAAAACAATTTGCAACAAAACTATTGAAAATTGGAAAATTTCAGAATATTTTGGATCGCGTATGTGATGGAACACACAACATCAGTGATTTTGAGTATCTCCTTCGCTTTTGTTGTGGTGACAATGAAGTGTGCATGAAAAGAATCTTAATTCCACTCCTAAACCGTAAATTAAACAAGTTGGCATTACAAAATGATTACAGTATCAAACCATAAAACAACCTTGGTTACCATTGGAAACTATAATATGAATATTTGAAAACTATAATGAGTAAATAAAAGCCAAAGAAGTGTGAATTGTGAGCAATGATGGAACTTAATCAATGATTAAGTTCACAGACACTCGGAAAGCACTGCATGCAGTGCTATACACACGTCGGTGTAGGGCAAAATTAAATAAATTAATCAATGAATTTATGAAAAATTTGTAGAATCAAAACACATGGTTTTTGGTTGTACTTGTGCGTTTCATATTTATATATTTTTTATTTTAATATATAATATATTTTGGGAAAGTTGTACATTAATTTATAATACAAAATACTACAGCATAATTATAATCTATATTGAAGATCATATCGTTTTTTATATTGAATGTTATTTATCAATTTACAAATGTTAAAGATGGATCACCTCTGTTTTACCGGCAATTTCCAGAAGTTTGTGTGTGTATTGGAACATTGATAATATGGACACCAGGTTCATGTAGTATTGTTATACAGACGACAATTTATACAAATTATCAGTGGTGTAAATTTGTTAAAGGTGTGATGGATGATTCAAAATGTCCAATTCCAGTGACCCCCCCCCCTTGAACGTGATCCAGTCCTAAACCCTCCCCAACACCCGAAAATGTTTTATTTATTTATTTTTTTGAATTTGATTTTTTTGTTATTTCAAAGGTTGAATAATTTGATAACAATGGAAGTCCTAAATCATGTTCAAATAAGAGAATCCAAATTTTCCCGAGGAGTTTGTCCAATATTTGTTTTTTACTTGACCCAAAAGGTTAGTGGGGGTGATCCTATGGACCATCCCCAACAAAATATTGTTATACCCCATCCCCTGGGATTTACACCCATCCAGTTTATACCTTCGAGTTTATATACATAATATATTACACAATAATATGATTATTTCATTATTTTTTAACTGTTCTGAAATTGCAGAACCACGATGAACTGTTGATTTATATAATTAATGACGTCATAACCTTACACGTGATTTGACGTCATTATGTTATTGTATTTTTGATGTGTCAGATTGTCAAGCAAACCATTTATATTCACTGATATGCCGGGATTTTAATTTTAATCATTAATATTCATATTGATATAATGTCATTCTCGTATAGCCTTATACTAATTACATGATATAATATCATTATCATATTGTGTAATGTATAGCCTTATACTAATTACATGATATAATATCATTATCATATTGTGTAATGTAGCCTTATACTAATTACATGATATAATATCATTATCATATTGTGTTGATGGAAATTTCAGAGCTCAAATAATGTCCATTGATTGACATTTTAAACTGTATATCTTGTTAAGTGGTTAAAGATAGAAAGTGAATTTATAAATATGTAATTAAAACCACCTGACCTACATCATGCTCATCTATAAATAATGTATGTGTCTAAATGGTCCAATGGCTGTGACCAAACATTGTTCTACAAACTATTTAATTTTCACTTTTAGTAGTTTGTTTTGCGTCAGCAATGACTGAAACAAATTCTTATTGGCCTTAATCAAATATTGACTTTTACTTGATAACATTTATTGCTTTTCTATGTATGTGTAGTGTGAAGACTGGAATCATACTTTTTATAAGTCCTTGTTTGGAGTAAAGAAATAAATGACTGTACAAAACATTAGTGTGTGTGGCTGTTGTACTTTGTGCTTTGTGAATATTATATATAGAGAGTTTAAAGGGACAATATCGTCACGATTAACAGGGCATGGAATCGGAGTACTAATTTAAGATTAACTTTGTGACTGAAAAAAATACCCCATATTTATAATAAGGTCATAACCGTTGCTGCTGCATAAATGACCTAGTAATTTTCAGTCACTGTGTTCATCTTAAACTAGGCCACCGATTCCATGCCCTGTTGAAAGTCAGATCTGATCTTGACGATGTATGTCCCTTTAAAGATTGTATCGCCGTGTTTTTGTTAGTATTTCTCATATGTTACATCAGAGCATTAAGTTATTATCCCCTTGTAGAATGAAAAACTAAACATTTAAGAATGACACACATTCTTCAAATCTAAGTTTTACATTTAAGCCTCACTCATTAATTGAGGCGCTTAATTCTCTACTAAATCATGATTTTGTTAAATATTCTGAGAAATATTTTATGAAAACATGGGCGATACTTCTTTAGGTCTTACAAGCTAAACTTTTGGGGACCTTTTCAGATATAAATCTCAAAGCTACATTGTTATTCTAGGCCAAGGTTCATGATCTCCTTAAAGGCTGAGGGTGGTCGTGTGCGAACGCACCAACGGCGCACCCAAGGGGGCTCGGGGGGCTTGAGCCCCCAAGAGGGTCCCCGAAAAAGGGACAAAGAAGAAGGAAGAAGAGAGAGGGGAGGAGAAAAGTTGCAAATGTTTTTTATTTATTTATTTTATTCCGGCCCGGCGGGTGGATTTCTTTTCATCTTATGCCACTCGCATTTTGTTTTCTTCTTTCTGCCAAAATTATTTTATTATGATGTCTCATGAAATCTCACTATAATTGTTTAAATTTGCAACAATAACATAAACATTTGAAACCAACGTGCCAATTTGTCCGGGCTAAAATATATACGTGGTTCCGGCATTTTTCAAATTTAAGTGTTTTTTAAGGGGAATGCCGGACAAGTAAGGAAAAAGCAATACATTTTTGTTTACTCACAATGATTTATTTTTAGATGTTGTATAATGAAATAATATGCATGAACATGTAACTCTGGTGCAACGACCAGATCCAATCTTATTTTATCATGTGTTGCTTCCTTTTCTCCATTTTTCTTTAACTCGGCTATGTGCAGGGCATTAAAAAGGCCTGCAATCCTACCCTTTCCAAATTACACATCACATACATGCCCAGGTTAGGGTTTTAATTTAATTTTTTTTAACAGTAATCTGATATAAATAATTATTATGTGACACCGTTTTAGCAACAACAACAAAAGAAAAAGATTACCGGTAGCATCTGGGTTTGCCGCCCACTTGTTCATGGAATTTGCCGCCCACTGATGGAAAGTAGGTAGTTACTGAATCACAATTTATTGATTGATTTGTGCAGTTCGTAATTATAGACGATACACTAATGTTTGTGTGTGAGTGAGATTGGCTCTTGCCAGCTTGGCGTTTATGCCCCTCCATGGGAGGTTACCGAGTTCCTAATGGGAAGATCCATCCATACATATTATACATACATACAACCCAAAATTACATACATATACGTACATATACATACTAGGCCTAGTTGATTTGTGAGAGTAACATTTTCTTTGAGCCCCCGACTAAATCCTGGGTGCGCCATTGGAACGCACCTCACCCCCATAGGATCCCCACTATTTCCCTATTATTACACAATTCTGCCATATTTTCACATTTATTCTCTGTACTCTTTGCAAAGATTTCATGTTTGAAATATGCCCCAAATGTGCAGCACTGAGGTGTCTAGAACCCTTAAACTTCCAGGGCCCGTGGGCCGGCGCAGACCACCCCACGCCGTTTTGAATCTCAGTAGGCCTATAAATATGCCACGATCTGGTCCCGCTTCTAAATGCCATTCTGGTCCAGCATCTGCGAGCCATGAATTAAAAGTTTTGTCATTTTAGTTTATTCTGTTATTCCCTACATTGTTGAATCAGCAATGGTGAATAACAGCTGATCACAAATCACCTTCTTTGTATTGAAACTATTTAAAAGTATGCTACATGGCCCAAATTGTGTCCATAAAATTCTTCAACACCAGCATGGATGTTGCATTAACATTGTATGAAAATGACATGTGCATCTCCTTTTTAAAACTATCTATCTAACCATTAAACAAAAATTAGTCAAACAATACTGTTAAAGTTCTTTCCAAATGGTATTTTTGATAAGAAAAATAGACAAATAAAAAACAGTGGCGAAGCCGCAGTTCATTAATTTTTTTAAGTTTTTATTTTATGTTTCTGATGAACAAGTATGTGTGTGTGTTGACGATAAGCAATCGGGGCACGTTTTCGCGACCGTAACCAGAAACATGTTTGAGCCTTGGTCATTGGTGAAGCGTTCGGTCGCGTCGTGCTGCGATGACGTTATTGTTCTGACCAAATGTGAACCAAAGTTTGTGATGATCGGTTTAGCTTGGCGGATTGTAAAAAGTAACGAAAGTTTTTTTAATTACTTGTTAAAACATGATAAAATGATTCGTATGCCAGTAGACATATATCTTTCAAGTTTATTCCTCGTTTATTCCTAAATTTATTCAAGTTTATTCGCGTAGCTACGCCGTCTTGTTTCTGGTCAAGAATATGACGTCGGAAACAATTTTCTGGTTAGGGTTGCGAAAACGCGGCACTTTGCAATTTCCTTCATAAGGCAAAAAAAAAAAAGATGTTGAGTTGCCCTCCACCGACCGACCCAAAAGTGCTGAAATCTCGGGTCGGGTTTTTTTCTTCTTATTTTTTCCCCGTCATTCATAGGCCTATTTATTAATGAAACTTACCAATTTTCTTTGTATAAAACATAATACGTTTGATTTGTGAAATTTTCCACTTTTTTTACCGGTAAATTTACCGGTACCCAAGACTCAATCTACATGTTTTCAAATCGAATGGCCACTCACATGTTGCATGTTGAGCATTGCACGCAATAGGCCTATGGATGAATTTGCTGTGTCAATCACAGCGAAAAGTACAACAAAAATGCTTGGGATACTTTTATTCTGAAGCAAAATTCCTTGCTGATAGGTATACACATGTCTTAATATCATATGTCAGCCAATGGGATGCATAAAGTTGTTAAGAACAAAAGTGCTAGAAACAAGTGTATGAAATGTTGAAATAAAGTTGTTGAAAGATTATTTATTATAAAGTTGAATGTGTGATGTCTTTTTATTCTTTAGGTACTTGTGCATACTGCTAGGTCATTGTCTTTGAAAAACATGGTATGTGGTTTCAGTTCCAATGCATTTCAAGGAGAAAAAAATAAAAAAAATAAAAAAAATCCCGACCGACCGACCCCTTCAAATATTTTCACTGGAGGGCAACTCAATTTTTTTTTTTTTGTGGCCTTAGAAGATCTTGTGGATTGTACCGGTGGGTACGAGGGAAGTAAGATTAACTAGGCCTACCGTACCCCTTGGGTATGGGGACGCCGGTTGACAAAAAATAGATCATCGTACTTTAGACAGGTTCCAGTTGTCTCTATTGCATGCACTGCACAGCTAGCACGAGTCAGGTCACCCGACTACAACTCCACATTGTTATGTTCAAATTAAAGTTGGCGCTCTGATGAAGTGCAGAACAGACACACGAGTGGACGGATTTGTCAATATTATCAATCGACAAACATCGAGCTAATAAGTCTACAAAAACCATCCTCACCTAAAGTATCTATTAGGTAAGTACTCATACTTAATTAGTTTTTAAAATTGGGGGAAATTATCAATCGAATTTTAAAAAATTGGCCGTTGCACGAATTTGGTTCTCCGACATGCGAGAACCGTTATTCGCCATCTAGTATCGTGGCCATATAGTGTATCGCCGTTGGTGTACTGAATTTGAAAGGTTTTACTATCACTGTATCACTATCAGTATCATACCATTTTCTACAAAAACGTTAACCTTTTACAGACAAACGTAACGTATTAATTATTGGAAAGAATGTCAAACCCACCCGCCACATGTGCACAATGTCTAGCCCCATAAATGTGGCACGGACACGCCCCCCCCCCGCGTATCCTTAGCCACAGGTTGGTCTCATTCCGCTAACGGTAGTAATTCGAAATTCCAGGCGCTGAAATTGACGATATTTGTGACTATTTTAACAGTCTAGATACGTTCCTTACATGTTTAACTATCTAGGCGCCCCAAAAAATGGTGATTTTACTTACATTTTATATTTCCTGACATATAGGCCCGAAAAAATTACAAGACGATCGTCATTGTGCAGGTTTCAACGAGGACGGCGATCTTGAATGTATGAAGAGTATGAACGGGAAAACAACTTGCTAGCAACAATTTCTGACGACTGTTTTATGTGCACATACTTGCTGTATTTTAGCGTAAGTATTCCGTTTCAGGGTTGCACGTGTTGTCGGTAGTCAGAGCATTTTTTGTGCTAAACATGTGATATAACTACTTTAAAAATCAAATATATATAATAAAAATAAATAAATAAAACATGTCCAGTTCCTGCATTCAATTATTTACTTTTCCTATAATAAGTAAGCATAAATGATTGGATCGAAAGCTAAGGCCACCCTCCCGATTTAATTTATATATATAATATAAATATATATATATATATATATATATATATATATATATATATATATATATATATATATATATATACACACACACCTTATTAATTTTATTTTATTTTGTTTGTGTGTGTGTGGGGGGGGGGGTTCTTTGTTAATGGTGAAAAGAAACAAAGTAACAAAAATCCACAATATAATTCAGCACACGAAAAATGTTAAAAAATACCGTTCAGTGACAGGCAGTAATGGACCGATCGAATCAAAATGAAGTGTTTCATGTTTGAGGATATCGCTGATACCGGTACTACTACTAGATTGCATATTGTTGTTTAACAAAATGATAATAGTAATAGTAATAATATTATCAGTATTATTGATAATGATGGATGGCCAAAATGTTAATAATTGGGACCGTTCCCTGTACCCATGGGTTTTATTGAGAAATTCACGACCCCAAATAGCATAGACCCAAACCACGCTTGAACCATCTTTGCAATTTGTCTGGTCCGAGTGCTCATGAGTGCAATCTTTAAGTACACATGCTAGCTTTGGCTTAAATAAACAAACAGGGGTCTACACATCTTAATTTAAGACAGTGAAATAACCAGGGGGAAGACTCTTATTAGAAAATAAACCACCTTTGTACTGGAAGTTACCGCCTTTATATTCTCACAAAACAGATAAACATGAAAAATTGTAAAAATATTACCTGTACTATATTACATAGATATTACATAGACTATATTCACAGATATTTTGTCAGATAAAACAATCATTCCGTTTTTTTGTTTTTTTAATTTTTTTTTTTATAGATTTACAAAAATGGTGGAACCATTAATATTGTTATTATTAATAGTAATAGTAACGTAACACTATAATATTTCATATATTAAAATTATTAGTGAAATTTGTATGTTGTTTAAAATTACTATTTAAAATTAGTATTAAACTATTGTAATTAATAATAGACTATTTAATATTACATTATCATTTTATTTTAATGAACATTCTCTCGTTTTATGTACAATGTAAGTACAGTTAAATAACCTGGTACATGTATATGATAGTTAAAAGGGGATGAACTTACCATGCAGTACGGTTAATTTGATGAAACTGCTCAATGTTAGTTTCTTGAAAGTGATCTGCGACATCACGTGGTCATATCTCTGCGCGCTAAAATACAGCGAGTATGTGCACACATAAAACAGCCGTCGTAAAATTGTTGCGCGCACAAGTTGTTTTCCCGTTCAACACTATGGCCGTCCTCGTTGAAACTTGCACAATGATGATCGTCTTGTAATTTTTCGGGCCTATATGTCAGGAAATATAAAATGTAAGTAAAATCACCATTTTTTTGGGCGCCTAGATAGTTAAACATGTAAGGAACGTATCTAGACTGTCAAAATAGTCGCAAATAGCGCCACTTCCAGCGCCTGGAATTTCGAATTACTACCGTTAGCGGAATGAGACCAACCTGTGGCTAAGGATACGCGGGGGGGGGGGCGTGTCCGTGCCACATTTATGGGGCAACACAATGTCTAGCATGTGTACAAAACGGCAAACGGCTCACAGGATGTGCATACATTTTTTCTCTTAAAGGGAAATTTCAGGCCCGCCAAAATTTTATTTATTCTGGAAGGACATATTGTAAAGAACATAATCCACAGAGCAATGATCGATTTTCATTATCGAGAACGAAATTCTGTTCTATTGTGTTTTTAAATTCTTGTTCATTGAGAGCGTACATTTTTTTTTAAAATCCCGCCACATCCGGGACTTTATGACGTACTTACTTCACCTCAATGAAAAAGCGTATGTGTACAGCTGACATGTGGCGATAGTATCGCGCCTAGACGCACCTATCAGCATACATAGTGCTCACGGTAGAAAGGTGCCCGACGATTGTGCTCGATCATTTCTCACGGTCAAACACAAGCTCCCGTGTTTACTCTCACCTTCGACGTATTTTTCTTTGCTTTTACGAAATCTGGGTATCAAAATTATGGAATCAGGGCCATCTCCGTACGATTTTGAACCAAGTTTTACGGACGGAAGAGCTACAAAACAGAAATAACGATATCGCAATGGACGTGGAAAACATCGAGGACAAATCGTCATGATTTCGAGACCGTGTACCAAGCACGGTCGGTGGATCGAGGTGAGCGAGATGTGGCATGCGCAGTCAGGTAACACTATTTACCAATGGTAAGCTCAGCCTATGTATGCGTCAGGGTACAATACCCCGTGTTGTGTTTATCGCTATGGGTTACGTGTACAATGCGGGCTCCCTGTGCTAGCGTACACTAGTACATACAGCTAAAAAGCACGCTCGGGTTGTTGGTGCAGTCATTACGTCACAATGTCCCGGATGAATAGACATCGCGCAACAAAATGGCGCAGGCGTGGCAAGCGATTTTTAATAAAATCATCATTTTCTGCAATTGCAACAACCGATCATAAAAAAATAAAAAGACAGTCCATTAAACATCACACCCTTCACATAATTTTATTTCAAAACTGGGGTGATGTTTCCCTTTAAGTATGTCCTCTTTCGTCTTTTAAAGGACAGTCTGATATTTCGTTATTTGTCATATTCTGATAGAAAAGTGGCAGTTATATTCATCATTCTTTACAAAGTATTATTTTAACTTATGGCGCCCATGTCATTAGAAAGTGTAGGCATTTAAGTTGGAGCCTACAGTACTGTCATTATATGGCAGCCATTTTATTGTCTGTCTCTGGCATCAGCTATGTTGGTACTGACACTCCTGACCACGATGAGAAAGAATGTCGTATCCAACCATAAACTAGTTTTTAAAAAAAGATTCTATCGATTTTTGGGGTACAGAAAGCAAAATCCATTTTTAAAATCCACTTTTAATTTCCCTTCTAAAAATCATTCCCTTTAAAAGTAGAATCTTATTAACGTTGCCACAATCAGACTAACATGTATGAGGAAGTCTTCATATACCAAAATTGCCTGATTTTTCATGAAATAAATATCCTGGAATAATTTTATGTCCATCATCCAAATGTTCTCTACCTTAGGGAATATTACATTATTGGTTATATTGAATGAGAAAAAGTGGCGGTTGGATACGACATTCTACCCCTTTGTAATTCAAGCATACATGTATGACATCCTTAAACCAGTGTTGTATATCTCAAGACTGGTCTCGAGACCACTTCCGGTTTTTCTGTATATTTAGTACTGAAAATAATCCAAAAAAGCAAAATATGGCAATTTGGATTTAGAGAAAAGTACATTTAAAAAAATCCATGCCTGTCACAAAACATCCTCCAAAAATTCTGGTTAAGTTTTAAAAAATGTATCGGTTGATTTTTTTCCTGAGAATCGTGATATAGTAATTGCTGGCCCACTGAATGCACTCTGTGAAATAAAAAAGACCGGCCAAATATTGTGGAAATGGAAGGTCCAATTTTTAAAGTTTTGTAATTTATAAAAAACGTTTAGTGAACTTATTTTTCGTGTAAATTTGTAAACATCGCATTTTTTGCTTGAAGTTGAATCTAAACGATGTAGTTAAATTGATTTTGTAATCTTTCAACAGATTAGTGTGGCTGGGTTGTGAGAATAACATGATAGCTTCAACGGTGTAGCATGCTACAGGATGTATCCACTTGAGGGATTTCTGTGAAACTTAGTGGTAAGTTTGAGATATATTATCAAGTTAAAGGGAAGGTACAACATTGGTAATGCACATCCATTCCAATCCTCCAGTTTTCAAGAAATATCATAAATCATAAAACTAACCTGAGAAAGTTTCATCACAATAGGTTCCCACGTTGAGAAAAGAACAAAACTGTTAATATCTGTTAGGTTTTTACTCCATTATTTTTCAGTACATTTACCTACTTCACATCAAGTTAGCTTTCAGATAATGTGGTCATGATCAATACTGCACCTTCCCTTTAAACGTAAGTCAGCATATTAAGATGTTTCTGTTTTGCTTTTTCGCCCAAGTTAAATAAATTTTGATAATTTGTCAACAAACAGGAGGGAAGCAAAATCTCCCAAAATATCATTTCCAATCCTCACAGGACTACACTTTCCTCTCATTAAGTGTGTCCTCTATCATCTTTCAAAGGAAAATCTGTGGGGTAGAATGTCGTATTCGACCGCCACTTTTTCTCATTAAACATAACCAATAATGTAATCTTACCTACCTAGTAAGGTGGAGAACATATGGATGATGGACATGTACTTCAAATTATTCCAGGATATTTATTTAATGAAAAATCGGGCATTTTTGGTATATGATGACTTCCTCAGTCATGTCACTCTGATATTGTCAACTCCCCCGTTAGTGACCAACACAGTCATTGTATATGCGCAGTGGCAACTATAATAGGATCCTTCTATTTTCTGAAGGGGAGATCAAGTCCGAAAACCATCATAAAAGTGGATTTTAAAATCCTTTTGTGCCCCCAAAAAATCGATGGAATAATTTTTTAACTGGCTAGTGGTTGCAAAAAAAATAATTTAAAAAAACCCCTTAAAAACGACATTCTTTCCAATCTGGTGGCGGTTGTATACTTTATTTCTTTGAACCAACCAGTCTGGAGTCAAGACTTTCGCAAATAGTTGATGTTTGACAACATTTTGAAATGTCTGCAATAGGCTTGGGCGGTTCCACAATTTCTGGAACCGGTTCGGTTCCAAAAAAAGACTCGGTTCCGAGTCGGAACCGGTTCCAAGAGATTCAAAGAAAAACATAAGGATTACAAAAAAATAATAAAACATAGGCGGCCCCACGGTCTATTCAAACTTTGTTGTGTCCCTCATACGAAACGAAGGCGTTTCAATTTTCAACCGCAAATGCAGTGATGATAATGTTGTTTACTTTAAAATATGTTTCAGAGACTTTAAAGAAACTTTTTGGAAACTTTAAGCTAAGTTAGAGATTTGTTTCATTATCCTACCGTTAGCAAACAACGTTACAAGCCGTGCGAGTACATGCCATGGCTTTGCATGCACATGCTTCAGGGGTTGGAGCAATTATACCACCCCCTATGCACAAGGTACCGTACTACCGTCCATGCCTATTGAAATTACATTAAGAACACTAGCAACATGACTAACTTCGTCACAAGATTATCCATATTACGGGGCCACCTTGATCATTCCACTTCACAAGACACGTGCTGTCAACATTTTTAACAACATTTCCATAACCAAAGTATCCATGTTATGGGTCCAATTTATAAACAGGGGTTGGAGCAATTAAGCAATTGCACCACCCCCTACAAGGTACCGTACCGTCCATGTCGTTTTGCCGTATTGAAAGTACACAAAGAACACAAGCAACATGACTTAACTTCGTCACAAGTTTATCCATATTACGGGGCCCCCTTGATCACTCCACTTCTCAAGACACGTGCTGTCAACATTTGTAGCAACATCTCTATCTCTATTATAACCAAAGTATCCATGTTATGGGGCCACTTTATAAACAACTCAGTGACGCACAATGATACTAATAACGCACAGACATTGCGGTTTGCTTCAGTTGTATGTGGCGCCTTCGCAAGTTTGCCGTGGTCTAGAGTTACATTTTGTCGGTCACTCATCAAAGACAATCGGGTATTTTGACTGGAGCCGGTTCTCGGCTCTAGAGTTGGAGCTCAGAAAACTGCGTATTTCAATCGGAGCCGGGTTGGTCCAGTCAGAGTCGGGTATTTTGCTGGAGATGGCTCTGACTGGGATTCGGCTCCCAGCCGGCTCTGGGACTCGGCTCTTTGAAGGACTCTGTTCCGGAACCGACTCTTGCGAGTACCCGGTTCTTTAAAAGAGTGGAACCGTGGTTCCAATTTTTAATTTGGAATCGGGTAGAACCGGGTACCCGCTGGAACCGCCCAAGCCTAGTCTGCAATCGACCCAAAACCTTAATGCAGGCCTCAACAAATCGCCTGTCTGATTGCCCGGGACACGGTGAAATTTTGTCGGGCAACCTGGACGTCTGAATTGTCTGCCCGATCGGGGAAGTGTTCTTATTGAAACACTAATGAGTTATATTACTTATTAAATAAACATTTTACCGTTTCAATCCACTGGTGATTACCTACAAAGTGTTCAAAGCATTTAATAAAATCTAAGCTTATAAAAATCCACTCAATTGTCGTGCATGTCGTGGTTGCGCCATCTTAACTGACACTGGTTTCCTTATTACATGCATTTGTCTGCACAATTAAAAATCGAGGACTCATGAGTTCGCCGCCGCCCCACCGTATTGGTTTGCGGTGGACCGAGTGAAGTACTTGTTAACGTTGCTGTCGGCTGCTGCACTCAGCATAGCAACACAGTTTTATGTGAACCCATTGTGGAAAAATACATCGCTGGTACTAGAGTACGGCTATAAGCCAGGCACTTCGTGTCTGACGTCACTGTGTTTGATCTGGTATTGCCCGGCGCCCAGTTGAGAACCCATTTGCCAAGCCAAAAATATAGTTTACTTTGTGTTTCCTCTCTTGGAAACGGCTGGGATCCACTCCATTTTGATTGTGTTTAATTTTGGCGTGACAATTACCGCGTCAGCTAATTGAATTGTAGCTGTGACAACTAGTGTAAATATTACAAAATTATGTCATTTTTTGACGAATTGATAATTCGTAAGTGGGCCTCATGTGATGAGCCTGCACTTGGTGACGTCATACACGAAGTGCCTGGCTTATAGCCGCACTCCCAGTACAAGCATAAAGATGTCCATGTCATCAGCGCGCCGGTTCCGTGTGACTGCGTGCATGACGAAGTTCAAATTTGACATACTTATTTATTCTACGTTGTCAATTAAAAAATAAAAATACATAAGTCCAGGTTTGGCAATGTAGACACTTAATTTGCTGATATAATTTCCTCAAAATGCATGTCTCAATTAGGTCTCTTTTTGCTGGGCAAGTTTGGGCAAGCAATCTGCGACCAAAGCTTGCCCGATCGGGCAATTAAGAAGAAAAAAATTGTCGAGGCCTGCTTAATGTGATTAAGCAATAATAATAATAATAATAATGTGTGGATTTATATAGCGCACGTATCCACCAACTAAGTGGTGCTCAAGGCGCATTATATTATTATCCCTGCTCATAAGGCTCATAAATCATTCCTGAAACCATCTCAGCTCCCTGGGGAGTATACAGCTCAATTGCTGCAATTTCTAGCACATATAGAGCAAACCAACTCTGCCTTCACAGGTACCCATTTAACCCCTGGGTGGAGAGAAGCAATTATGATTAAGTGTCTTGCTCAAGGACACAAGTGTCACGGCCGTGATTCGAACCCACATTCTGTTGCTAACAATGCAATGCAGTGTTGGCCACTGTTCTGAACTATGTGTAAAAAACCTAGGCGCTTCTTGGCCATCATTAACCCTAACCACCCTGAATCCATCAAAATCCATCCCCCTGTTTTGGAGGATTTCGGCGGATTCAGGATATCTCCACATTGAGCATATGGTAGACTTTCATGGATTCAGGATTTCAATAGTTTTTAACTGCTTGGTTATGTTGGTTGATGTATTTTAGTTACATGTACTGTACATGTACAGCCAACACTTGTATGTGTTAGATTTTGGTGGATTCTATGCAGCAACATACATTTTTGTACTATACAAATTTTCATGTGAGCATGGTATCCTGAATCTGCCAAAATCCACCAGAAATTTTGTGGTGGATTTTGGCGGATTCAGGATATGTCCAATATCTACACTGGCGGATTCTGATGGATTCAGGATACTTTCTAGTAAAAATACCCAAGGGATTAGGGTTAATATGAAAGTAAACAAATCTGAAAGCATTTTTAACCCTAACTCCCTAGACAACAAAGGCAGTTGGAGGATTTTTATTGTTCAGTAACAATGCTTAGGGAGTTAGGGTTAATGTTCTTGTTAACCCTCCTACTCTAGGTGCACTTTAGTGGGAAATTGCTATAGTGGTCAAAATCAGTCAATTGACCATTTTTGACTGTTGAATCAACTGTGCACACATGGGCACTGGTGACATGTTTTGACCATTTGGGTAGCTGCCACACACTGCTATGACTGCTGGTGACTGATAAGATCATTATCAGCGGATCACTGACTTCTTTTGACTGAACAAACAATTATAGGGGTGCTGAAGGCTGCCAGTTTTTGACTGATAAATCAATGCAGGGCCACTTAGGCTAGGAGTCAATGACTTGTTTTGACTGATAAATTAATTTATTTTGACCATAGTGCTTATATCAGTCCAAAACGCTGACTCATTTTGACCACCATCCACATTACATGTACCAATTAAAAACAGTCACCTCATTTTGACAAGTGCCTTTACAAGTCGAAAATGGTCAACTCATTTTGACCACCTTCAACATTGCATGATAATGCTTTTACCACTACCAGTCAAAAACAGTCGACTGTTTTTGACTGATTGATGTACTTGCTACACATTAAGTTTGACAGTATTTGACCTGTAAGTACTGTAGATATACACTGGCATGAACTTTGAAATTTTGACTGATTTTGACCCTTGTAGTAGTAGTAGGAGGGTTAATGAACACATTGAAATGAGTTGAACAGTTATTTGAAATCCCAGATTCCAGGAATAATGTCTTACTTATAATCACAAAGATGGAAGTTACAAATGTAGTTTGAAGGATTCCAAAAATCACGTATTCCTCAGCAAAAGTTAGGTTTTGTTTGTATAATTGAAACAGTATTAAATGACACTAATGTTTAGTTGTTGTACATGTACATGTAGTATAGATTTTTATTAACCCTTTAGAAAGACTTTTCTTGATAACCCCTGTCAAATGCCCAGGCATCAACATTTACCATTAGGTAGATCAATGTTAATAATTGTTGCTAATTTTTCAAGGGAAAAATCTCAAAACAATTTAGGGAACACCGGAATAATCTCAGTTAAAGCAAGATCATTTATTTCAGATAAACACAATGTTTCACAGAATTGATGAGTTAAAGAATTTAGACATGTGTGGCAGATTGAACACGGCCATTGTGTCAATATTGCTGGTACATGACATCATTGCACATGGCCAAACCTATTTGATGTTAAAAATCCGGTGTTCCCTAAATTGTTTTGAGTAGTATACATGGCTCATTTCATCAGGTTGGGATACAAGGTGTGACATGAAGGTGAAATTTTCAAAAGTGATTAACTGTAACTTTTTTACAGTTTTTATTATGGAAATATATTATATTTTTATAATTTAAAAGTTTTTTCTCCATTGAATTCAAAACTAAAATGATCCATTGGTGTCAACATGAAGGAAACAAATCACAGTACGGATGTAACATGGACACCAAAACATATTTCAATGCAGCAGATGTTAGTCAAAGCTTATGAATCCCTCATCTCTTTTCACTTCAAATCAGTCTGGTTTCATGCATTTACCAATTAATATTATGCTTTTTAATGTCTGTCTTACATCGAAGCAATAAAAGAGTCGACAAAATGATCATTATTTGTTTTTGGCATCTAGAGGCTTTATTCTGGAATTTTTCTTTATTAAATAATTTTTCAATAAAATCTATTTAAAGTGACTTGGAAAGGACAATGAGGTTTATTGCTGTGGTATTGGGGTTTCTGGTGAATTACATTGACCTTCAATTGAGTTTATTCTGTCCTAAACTGGGCTGTGCGGATGTAACACTGACAACATTGGACACCGTGTCACGTTACATACTTCATGAACAACGATAATACTCCAGTAGACAACACATTACTATTCACAATGAGCAACAGTTACAGTTCTTCAGAGATTATACAGACCCATAAGTCACTTCTCTATGCAGAAATTGACCTTTAAAGACATCTGTAGAATATTTAGAGTACACAAAAGCTATCGGATCGAAACCTGAACTACGTATACACCTTGAATTTTTTTCAAGAACCTACTACAGATAAGGATCTGTGTGTGATTTATGTGTCATTTTTAAAAACTAATTACTAACTTTAAAATTGTTTTTAAATTTTGGGTCATTACTAATTGTATCCACCATTACACATTATTGGTAAAGTGTCTGTAAATGTTTCAATAATTTGTTAGAATCAAGAGAATAAAACCAAATTTGGGGTGGGGAGAATTTTATTTTCACTCTGAGACTCATTTCATTTCTATAATAAATAAAATGTTATAGACCTGATCAATTTCTCACGGACAGAAAGTTTCAAAAATTGCCTTCCCTAATTATAGTTTATTTAGTGCTTAATTTCAAGTCTATCTGCACATTACATGTCAACTATAATTTGTTTGTGCCATGGACAAATGGGATAAGATATTCATGCCTTATTTTGACATCCCAAACCTTGGTAATACTTTTTTAATGCATCCTCATACAAATAGTAAGTTTTGGCCAGAATATTTAATGTTGGTGGATTGATTGGAACACCAGATAGGCAAACTAAAAGAACTAGGAAAACAACTGTTAATTTTTTTTTTTAAATTCAAGCTTTCAATAATCCAATGTTTGATTTGGGAGGGACAAACTTTTTCACTCGTTACACTCAAAAATACAATTTACCGTTGATGTAAGAAATTATTGAATATATTATAAATAGTGAAAAAGTGGAGGTTGGATACTGCTTTCCCTTGTGTGTGTAATCAAGCAACAATGGTTGGCCTTGTAACCAACGATGTTCACACGACCGTAAACACCATTGTTGCCCAGTTTACGGACACGTGTGGTATGTCATTTCGGCGAAGACTACACAACGATTTTGCCTTGGTTTGCTCCTAAATCAATGAGAATTCCTCTAAAAATAACGTAGTTTATTTCTATTATCAGTGCATATTATTTTGTAATATTTGCATGAGGCAATGCCGACTCATTTTGAACAATGATTTCGGTTTGCAATGCTTGAGGCGATACGCGTGCGCTCGTTCCAACACTTGCGCATAAACATTGTCACAGTTGCGCATGCTGGCGATGCATTTTGAATAGCATTGTGCAATGAATGCACTTTTTACGCGCCAAGTCTAGCAGCGCAAGCGATGTGCATCGGCGTAACATGAGACTCCGGCTCAATTTAGTTTTATTCGATGTGAAAGAGTTTGACAGCTTTGTTTAGTGTCCACAAAATAAGTACTCCCGTTTAAATGTTTGAAAAATGTTTGCCCTCAAAAGCTTTAAAAACAGTTGAAACTTGTATATTTTAAAACCAATGGTATTTTGCTGTTTTCGGACGTAATTTTGATATTGGTTAATTTATCGGCGTAACAAAAGGCAGGGTTTCAGACAGCTTTTCCGCCTAAATTAAACCTCGGTAGAACAGACTTAATGAGTTGAAATCAAGACGGTCGTGTAGACATCAGTTATGCACCATACTATTTTTAATATGCAGCGGTGGAATATATTTTTTTACTACGAATTGTGCTTGATGTAACGAAATACGGATGGACACCAAATTCGGTCGGTAGTATTTCAAGCTTAATTTTGAGAAACGGTACAGTTGAACTTCCAGCTGACACTTTTATTCATTAAAGAGGGGTTTGGACATGAATATTATGATGCAATGTTATAGTTTTGGGCACTGGCGAAAATCTTTTACACCATTCTGTCGACGTAACACAGATTTACCAAAAAGACACCATGCGTTACGTCGATGAAAGAAAATTTGAGCGCCGTTGCTGAAATAATTTATGCAAATATTCCAGTATGGCTACCTTTATGTGAGAATTTAAACATCATATAACACATATATTAACAGAAAAAGTTTACTTTGATTTTTTTAATATTATTCTTCATCATAATATGCATATTTTTTTATGTGACAATTTTCATCACTTTTATTTCCATGGACACCACAACATTCTTGGATAGAAATAATAAATTTAAACCCGAAATTATTAAAAAAACAATTCTGATTCATACTCTAGTATATAATTAATCAGGATAAACCATAATTTTCCTCTAAACATAGCCCAATCCTTATACAATTGTCCCTTAAAAAGTTGAGTTCAGCATATTTTGAGTGTATCCCAACCTGGTGAAATGAGCCACATGTATGTAGCAATGGCACAGGAGGGTACTGAAATCTGTGGTCACCAACCATGAGAACGAGTGTTGAAATAAATGGGCAACTTTATCTTTGTACAGATTGTTGAGAGAAATGACTACAATGCAATTTGCTGCCCTGTTTACACCTGCAATCAAGGCCTAGATGACATCAGTACTGTATAAACCGATTGGAGATCAGTGAGGGGAAAAAGTAAGTTTTCTCAACCCTTGTATACATGCAGTCTCCAAAATGCCATAAAAACTTGTGTCTGATAAATACGCAATGCTTTTTCTATGCATGCCTTAAAATATTGCATACTGTACACAAGAGTGATACATGAATACCCCAAAATACCCCTGGCACAAAAACAAAATGTTCCGACCTTCACACAAACCAAGTGTGCCACATGGTATTTTGTGGATAACTCCTGCTATATGTACAGTGTGTGCCTCCAAATGTCATGGTTGTGACATTTTGAAGTATGGGTCAACTTTGTTAAGAACAACACTGATAATAGGAGGGTTAAAAACTTGGCCCACATTTTGAGTATAAACCCTGCAAACCAGTAAAACCCATTGTAATAACTTGGTTAAAATCCTGAATGAATGGTTTAGAAAATCAATCTGTACATATGTCTGTTTTAAAAGGTATTTGGTTTTTAGAAGATCTTTTAAATGGCAGGTGTAGTCATCAATAGCAGAGACTTTGCTATTTGGCACACAGATTAGACAAAGCTGAATGATTTCTTAAGAAATACATTTATTTCCTGTTGGCATTCCCAAAATTCTGGTTTGACTTCATATTGATGTAGCAATTTAAGTACAGGGTGTCGATGAAGACCAAACATTAACATGCATGATGGTTGCTCCTCAAATACTTTTAAAGTCTTAAACGACCAAATTACACCTACAGAGTACACCTTGTTTACAGGCATTAACTGATGAGATCTAGAATTCAGCCAATAACTATTTCCTTAATTCAAAAATCTTCAACTTAACATTGCAGAACCTCAGCATTAATTTTTGAGAATAGCCAATTCTATGCCTCCGTCTTGTTAAACTGTGTCAAATTTCATCACAGATACATGTAAACGTAAGTTCCGTGAAGCAGACTCGAATGATATGAACTACACAATTCCTTTGAACACCAAAGTTATTCAAGAATTCTTTTTAAATGAGTTTTCATTTTGTTTTTTTCCCCTGTAGGGATGCTTGCCACCTCCAAGACGAGTCATTTCCTGCTGATGACCCAGTCTTAAATACATGTATGTTCGCTTCATCTTGGGATACCTACTGCTTAACAACACATAACCAACAATGAAGGGATCCACGATCTGCCTAAACAAGCTCAACACATTCTATTGCAAATTTATCAATGCTATAGGTTTCCTTTTTAATTTCATTTAGAATAACAAAAACATCCTGTGAAATGCCTTTCTCTTGTGTTTTCTGAACAGAAAGTAACCAGTGCTATACTATGTATGTAACTCTTATATTTGTTGCTGGTCACCCTGCATGAATTTAAGAAAGAACTCTTTTACACTGTAATTAGTAATCTTTTGCAATATGGAATTTAAGAAAGAGAACTCTTTCCGAAATTCAAATTATTTCATTTAAAAAGTCGAAATTT
>CM055826.1:9025154-9045335 GCA_029582265.1 Zoroaster sp. YZ-2022
TTTTTTTTTTTTTTTTAAAGACTAAGTTAAAAAGGATTCCCGTTTTGGGGTCAGAAAAAAAACCTTAAAATCCACTTAGAGGGTTTTTTTGGACTGTTTTTCTACTAAAAATCCTCCCTTCAGAAAATAGAAGGATCCTATACATGCCCTTAGCATGTCCCAATGACCGTGTTGGTCACTTATGGGGAATTGACGATCAGACTGACATGACTGAGGAAGTCAACGTAATAAAAAAACCTGATTTTCATGAAAAAATATCCGGGGGTAATTGAAGTAGGCTATTTCCATCATCATCCATATGTTCTCCACCTACAGATAGGTAAGATTTATACATTATTGGTTATATTTAATGCGAAAGTGCCCCCAGCCGAGGTCCGTGCCTCCCAGCCGAGGTCCGTGCCTCCAGCCGAGGTCCACCCCAGCCGAGGTCCATGCCCCGGGTTCCCCTATTCAGAATTTTGAAAAAATGGGTCCCAATTTGAGACGTCAGGATTGAAGTATTGACATCCCTAGAAAAGTGGTGCACCCCTTTTGGACCCCTGAAAATTGGACCCTAGTTACACTGTATTATATATATACACTTAAAACAAAAAGTATTGAATCAACCTTAAAAGAGTTCGTGATGACAACATTTTATAAAGTTAAATTAACCAAAGAAAGGTTAAATTAACACGGAGTCAATTTAAATATAAATTTATCAATGTGAAGTCATCACTTTTAAAAGTTAAATCCAACTTTATAAAGAGTAGTCCCCGACTGAACTGTTTAAATTAATATATGAATGACCTATTTTCTAAAATGTTTAAAAAATGTGTATCCCCAAAATACGATTATATTTATTATTAAATTGGAAAAATGCTTTTATATGGAAACTACTATTGGTAATATCCAGTGAAATAATCAATTAATTGAACATTGAGTGGTGAGCACGCGAAAGGTAACCAGTAGTATGAAAAATAAATTAACTGGTATTCTTGTCATCTCATATAGTTAAGCAGTGTTTGAGGTCATAATAGTTCAGTTTATATACTGGTATAATATTAAATCATTTTCCTCAGTAGAGCCCTGTTTTAATTAATGAAGAGGTCAATTTTGTTTTCTTTTAGTCTCGTGAACCTCCTATAGAAACCATCCTCTATCCGCTGATATTCCACCCAAACATTGTTCAACAAGTCAATTCAATAATAAAATGCCAACGCTTACGGTGAAAAGGTGATATCACCGCCTAGAGCTGCATGTGTATACCAAAGTTAAAGACAAGCTGACACTGAAGGTGTGTATGTGATTGACTTATAATTGTATTGATTGGAGCATATATATGTCAGTACTAATCACCCAAACAAGGTTTTCTATTGATGCTCTAATACATATAGGTTAATTATACAGACGGGGACCGGATTCTTTATTAATTGGGGATTGGTTGTTAGGAAGTAAAACTTGATATCATTGGCAAAACGTTTACTGACCGAGTAGGCTATACTTACTCTTTTGAATCAAAATATACATTTAATAACCAACCTGGAAAGTTTCATCCAAATGTTGCGTCCTTTTTGCCAAAATGCTCCATTTTTCGGATCGGTCGGCTTAAAAATCGGTCGGTGACGCGCTTTTTTGCCAACGGGAAATATAAAATTGTATACGGGGACCAAATTTCATTATAAAAAGTATGGTGGCTAAGAGAGGCCTTCACTAATCGGCAAACGTTCATATCCCTATGTAAAAAAGTCTTTTAAAACACAGCATGGTTCATTCAAATCAATCGTTTAAGCAAATAAATAAATAACAATAAAAATAAATAAAATAATAATAATTTATTATTTTAGAAAATAGTCTTTCTTATATTAATAATTGAATTTCACAAAACCTTAATTGAAGTTTCAGTGACCTGCACGACGGTCGATAAAATCATTGCGTGCAAAGCGGCAACAATGGACGTTTATTAACCAGTCGCCCATAATGGTACCGCGACATAATTTAGAAAATGTTCACATTTATTCGGATATCGCAGAGGGCATCTTTGAGTTACCTCCTGCCATCTACCCCCAGGGTATCTGCATTGTCATGACAAAGGCGCTCACAGGCGCACCCCAAACAACAACAACCGACTGCCACGATGTTGTCGATCAGTGAACACGGCAGTCAGGGTTGTTTATACCGCGCACCAAAATGTCGCACTAGCATTTCAAATTGACGCATGCGTAGTGGTTTCCCTTTTGGGGGGAGATTCTACGGGAAATTCCCCAAGACTGTTCGGGGTTTGATAGTGGTTCGTTTTGTTTGCGCCAAGGAGATCGTGTATCATAAACACACAAACCAAGACCATTTATCATAAAGGTGTGTCCCAATTTTTCTGAAAACAAAGATTTGAGGCCCATACATTTGATGAATTGTAAATGGGCCCCAAAATCATAACCTGGGGTCCTGACTTACAAATGTGTTTTTTGGGAAAACCAGGGCCCCTTTCCTGAAAAAGTGGTTTCCACTTGATTTCAGCGTAAGGCCTTTTCCAAAAAGGCGCTTTTCAATGTGGTCATTTCACTACCGTAGAGGTGGTTTTCATTGGGATGAGAATAACTCGATGGAAACCTCCGATATTCATAAAGCAGTTTAGCAACCAAAGTGGCCCCAGTGACAGCTGCCTAGTTGGGAAACTAATGATATTCATAAAACTTTGCAAGCTTTTGGTGGTTGCTAAGTTGCTAACGCTAAAGTTGATCTGGGTGTTCTAAGTCCAGTTGGCAACTAAATCATTTGTGGGGTTTCACATCGAGCAGCGAACATGGCGAGACGAATATCAGCTTGCACAACTAAAACCCTTTTCAATGTAAAAGAACGTTTTCAGAGACAGACGAAACCCATTGACATCTTTTAAGATGACGAATTGTGAAAAGGTACAGATTTTCACGTTCAGTGATTCTCTTCATCCTACTGAAATGCAAATTGCCATTCTCCCATTTTGTGGTTTTGGAACTGCTCCCTCCCAGGTGCCTGCTAGAAATATCTAGCTGGCAACTAGCTGGTAACATTCTTAGCAAGGTTTTATGAATACAAAATTAGTTGGTAATCGGAGCAGGAAACTACGGATTTAGCAGGGCTAAGCTAGTTGGCTGCTGTTAGCAGGCTTTTTGAATATCGGCCCTGACCATCCAAATAAGTTGAGAAGAAAATAAAAAGGGGATATATCGATCAATACTTTTTGGGTTTTTAAAAATATATACGACTTCTGAATATTTTTAATGATTGTTGAATATTTTGTATTTAGCACTGTTTACTATGGGAGTTTATTTATTGGGTCACCACAGTGGCGTAGCTACTCATTTTAAATTTGAGGCGGAGATCACCCCTGCCCCGTCGTATATTTAAGGGTACACGTATTTTTCAGTATAATAATTTTTAAAAGAATATGTCAATTTTGATTCAGGGGTTGTTCGTTTATTCCCTCGGGAAAAATACATGTTCAAGAGGTGATTATTTCAGTTCAGACGGGTCCAGTCTGTTTTGTTGTGACTATAGTTTTATTACGTGTTGGAACGGTTTGGAGCCCCTATAGGTTTTCTGAGGAATATTTGTACATTGTTTAAATTGAGGATTATTGCAGTCAGCAGGGCTGTAGCTAAAGGGGGGGGGCTCGTCCCGGGAAGTTAACCACCAAATCAAACCATTGAAGCAGGGTTGTAGTTTTGTGCTAGAGGTGAATTTATTTCTGGAGGAAATTTCACGCCTTCCTGCCCTCATTATAGGCGATATTTCGGGAAAACCCCAAACTTTTTTTTTCATTCATCGTTTCAGTCCAACTCAAATTCATGCAGTAAATCAATCAAATTATATGAAAATCGTATCTCCTGAAACATCTTAATCTTCATTGTGTCATGATCTTAAATAAAATTAATTATCTGAATGCACCGATTTTGATTTCCTTCATACGACAGGTTATTTTCATTCGATCTGATAGTACGTAAAACGTACATGCCTTTCTTCTCAGTTCTTTGGAATGAAATGTGTATAGGAAAGAATGCGCGACACTCAATAATAATAATAATAATAATGTATAATTATATAGCACGTATCCACTAACTATGGCGCTCAAGGCGCATTATATTATTATCCCTGCTCATAAGGCTCATAAGGCTCATAAATCATTCCTGAAACCATCTCAGCTCCCTGGGAGTATACAGCTCAATTGCTGCCATTTCTAGCGCATATAGAGCAAACCATCTCTGCCTTCACAGGTACCCATTTAACCCTGGGTGGAGAGAGCAATTATGGTTAAGTGTCTTGCTCAAGGACACAGGTGTCACGGCCGGCTGAACCACACTCTGCTGCTGGCAACACCAGAACTTGAGTTCAGCGCCAGACCGCACGACAATCCACTTTACGTGCATTATACAACACACGGACCTACGGTTTTACGTCCCATCCGAAGGACGAAGCAATATGGTTGAAGTACCTTGCTCATGACACAATGTGTCACGACCGGGGCTCGAACCCACACCCTGCTGCTGGCAAACACCAGAACTTGAGTTCGGTGCCTAGACCGCCGGCCACGACACTCCATGAGCAAAGTTAACGAAGGTCCAAAAGAGTATAAGAATCAAAGAAGAGAAGAAAGAACACGAGATTACAGGAAAACCACTTCACGGCTGATTCCTGAGATGTATCAAAGAAGTGGCGAGTAGCAAGACTTGGGAATGGTTGAGAGAGGAAACTAAAGAAAGAAACTGAGGGTTCGATTACTGCAGCACAAGACCAGTCTCTGCTGACAAATGGATGAAGGCAAGGATCGAGAGACAGATGTCTCTTGTATGTGCAGAATGTGCAATGCGGTGCAGGAGATCAGTATTTCACTTGTCACGAATGAGTGCATGCTCAGACAGAGTACAAAGGCAGACACGACAAGTTGGCCAAGGTGATTCATTGGGATTTGTAAGAGTACGGTGTCAAGGTGCAATCGAAGTGGTACGACCATGTCTGAAAAGGTAGAAGAAAAGGACCATGTCAAGATTCTCTGGGACTTCAACATCCAGAATTACTACAGAAGGCGGCACTCTTTAGGGACAGCAAGGATTCTGTGAAAGACACTCGAGATATAGGTACGGACGAGCTTGACAGCAACAGCAACAGCAACAGCAACAGCAACAGCAACAGCAACAGCAACAGCAGCACAGCAACAGCAACAGCAACAGCAACAGCAACAGCAACAGCAACAGCAACAGCAACAGCAACAGCAACAAAACAACAGCAACAGCCAACAGCAACAGCGCAACAGCAACAGCAACAGCAACAGCAACAGCAACAGCAACAGCAACAGCAACAGCAACAGCAACAGCAACAGCAACAGCAACAGCAACAGCAACAGCAACAGCAACAGCAACAGCAACCGCAACAGCACCAGACACAGCAACAGAAACAGCAACAGCAACAGCACAGCAACAGCAACCGCACCCCCAACAGCAACAGCAACAGCAACACCACGAGGATCATCAACAGCAACAGCAACAGCAACAGCAACAGCAACAGCAACAGCAACAGCAACAGCAACAGCAACAGCAACAGCAACAGCAAGAGCAACAGCAACAGCAACAGCAACAGCAACAGCAACAGCAACAGCAACAGCAACAGCAACAGCAACAGCAACAGCAACAGCAACAGCAACAGCAACAGCAACAGCAACAGCAACAGCAACAGCACCAGCAACAGCAACAGACAGCAACAGCAACATCAACAGCAACAGCTACAGCAACAGCAACAGCAACAGCAACAGCAACAGCAACAGCAACAGCAACAGCAACAGCAACAGCAACAGCAACAGCAAACAACAGCAAACAACAGACAAGCACAACAGCAACAGCAACAATTCTGAATATGGCTTTCATTCTGAGTTTGAGAGGGGTGTTCCACAGAGACGGACCAGATCTTGAAAAGGACCGATTTCCCAAGAATGTCGAGCACGTGGGATGTAGGATCTTGGTGCTGGCAGAGCGAAGTTGTCTGGGTGGTTCATAGAGGTATTAGTCCTAGGTGTATGATGGTGCTGTGATATGGAGAGACTGGAAGACAAGAGAAGGGTCTTGAAGTACACATTCATGGACAGGAAGCCAATGTCAATGGGCGAGATGTGGATGTACCTTTGGTGAGGTGACCAGTCTGGCAGCTGAGTTTTGAAGGCGTTGGAGATATCCGAGTTGGTAATCTGGGAGATGGATCAGAGGCATTGCAAAAATCGAGGCGAGATGAAATCAGGAGTGCACCATAAATTATGTTGCCTTGCGTGTCAGGAACTTTCGAATATGTGAGAGTTTACGGAGCTACAATCCCGGTCATCTGCTGGGCTCCCTGGTCCTGACAATGTTGTTCTCATTCCAAGGTCTGTGCCCGGCTGGAGATAACAACATTGGTGGGGAGCGGGGAGCGGGGAGCGGGAGCGGGGGACAGGGAGTATGTTTATTGTCACGTGTCCCAACTATTTTGGCCGGGATTGTAGAACCGATTGACTTGAAATGTTTGTTACGTGATCTTGAGAGTCGTATATATGGTATAACATGGTGCCGCGACTTTTGCAGTCAACCTGTTCGCTATTATAGGTCGTGTGGTACCAGGAAGCCGTCTTAACTAATCTCCATATCCGCGAAACCGCCGGATCCCGGCAGATAGTCTCCACTTTTTAATGAGCTCTTATTCGTCAATGCACATAAGTCCAATACGTCATACGAATATGCATGAGTTCTACTCAGACAGTTACAAAGGGCACAATTATCGACGGTGTAATCTGGGGATACTTTACAACGTGTTGCCAACAGATTAAACCATTATAATTTACCCAACCCTGCCAGAGTCTTAGAACTAAATGCAAGTTTGATTGTTCCGCTTGTTCCTGCTCTCCAAGGCAAGTTGATTACATTCGGACAATAAAAGGACTCTGGACTTTCAAATGTTTTATGAATAATGGTTTCATGACTGAAAGACATTTCCTTATTAGTTTGTGGAGGGAAAAACATTGTTTGAAATAACTAGTTTTTTTCTCGTTTTTCTGAATTTGTACATTTCACGAAACGTTTATATAAATTGCATTTTCAACCACTAAAATTACCAAGTATAGAAAGTTGTTTAATTGTCTTGTATCCAAATCAAGATGTCACATGGAGGAATATAGTGTAATGCAAAATGAATATTTCAGATTTCAGAAAATTTGTGTTCAATTATGGCAGAGAGATACTTTGCTCACCCCTATAGGGCACCCAAAACAAAAGACTGACTGGACTTTCAAATGGTTTTGAGAATGAATAGGAGTAATAATGAACAAGACGGGAAATATTTAACGGACGGAGAAAAGTTGAGAACATAACTATTGTAGTCCGTCATACTTCGTAATTTTGAATACTAATAACATAAAGTGAGAATTAATACGGACGGAAAATAATTAACGGACGGAGATTTTATTACATTTCATTAATCATTTCATTTATTAATTTCTAAGATAAACAGTTACAAATACAAAATACATTCGGACAACACAACTAATCTTTCAAATGGTTTTGAGAATGAAAAGATTTCAGGACCTGAAAGATATCCGACTGATTATTAGTTTGTGGAGAAAAGTATTGTTTCAAATGACTTGAATTTTGTCTTTTTGTTCTCAAAAGCATGAATTTTAAGAAACGTTTAAATAATTTTTAATCGTAAAATGACCAAGTATTAGTAAAGTTGTTTAGTTTTCTGTATCCAAATATACGAATAATAATTAACAAGACGGGAAATAATTAACGCGACGGAGAAAAGTTTGAACATTAATATTGCAGTCCGTCATGCTTCGTGATTTTGGAATCATAACAGATTTGTGACAAAAGATGGACAGTTAAAGAAACATCAGTTAGACAGACGTCTAGTGTTGTCTATGCTCGACCATGCTGAGCTTGAGTTTCCTAGTGAAGTGCGGGCGTACATTTTGCCAAACTAAGAGACGCATCAATGACAAATGCCGCCATGCTTAGCATATCAACACGAACGATACCACTAATAATATAGGCATGGAAACAAACAGGACTGAGAAATAACCCGGGACGTGAAAATAATGAGGGTCAGGAAAATAAACGAGACTGAGAAATAACTCGGACGGGAAAACATTACGGGCTGGAAAATAAACGGACTGAGACATCATAATAATAATAATAATAATATATTAGGTGTCCCATAGTATACGAGATCAAATTGTAATGTAAAACTACTTATATGGGAAAGAGAAATATATCTCTAGAGAGAATGTTCTTGCAATGGGATAGCCAGATGTATTGACAGTGAGTGAACACTAGACAGATGTTAAGGGTATGAGAGATCAGACAAGTTTGCATATTTGAACAACAATCTCAACCATGCAAGTGTGCAGAATACCAAATGCCTTTTGTTTTTTCAACACATTCTTGAAAACAAGGAATGTACCTAAAACAATGTATTGCTTTTGTTTTCGCTACTTAGCTCAAAAGTTTAATGTGCAGGTTTTTAAATGCTTTTGGACCTTTGTTATTCAAATATGTAAACTTGTCACAGTCCTGCTTTCAGTACCCTTAACATCTCTAATTTGTTCACTCACCTGTGTCAATAACATCACAAGTTGTATACCATTGCAAAGAGGACATTCTGCCTCTTTCTAGAGATATATTTCTTCCCATATATAAGTAGTTTTGCCATTACAGTAATTTTTATCTCGGTATACTTTTTATGGGACACCCTACATCGTATTTGTGAATTAAATCAGTTTGAATTTCTTGTTGCAATTGAATGTTGTTTGCTACCGTTAGTTTTGTTTTATGTAAATTTCATTTGGGAACGGACTGAAAAATAACTCGGAAGGGGAAAAATACGGGAATCAAAAAACAGGACTGAGAAATAACCGAGACGGGGAAATATTACTGGCAGGAAAATAAACAGGACTGAGAAATAACTCGGGACGGGGAAATATTACTATTTCGCGCCCACGCTTTATCCAAAGGGCCAATCAGCGCGGGTATTCACGACAAACGTTTAGACAAGTAAAGGTGTAAGTAAGACTAATTGCGGTGACACCATGTGAAATGCTCAATTGAGTAGTAATTAGTTATGAAAAGAACTGGAGGTATAACTCAACGTTTCGATCAGTGTGCTCTGATCGTCCTCAGGAGAAAGTGTAGTTAAGTGAGGATTGGAAACGATATTGTAATGATCCATGATTTTAGTCCTATCTGAGTTCACCCTGCAATATTTATCACCTTTACACAATGGAACATTCCGCCTAGTCACCTATGTTTATATCATGTACTAGGGGTCACTCACAACACTGATTGGTCAGTTACTTACTGTATAATGTATAGGTCATAATTATGTTTTGTACATGACTTGATTTTACATGCGTTGTATAGGGTTGAGATCCTATTATAAGGATAAATTGTTCTGAATAAAGTGTGTTTCTTGCTGCTATGTAATCACCATAGAAACCGTTTCTTGTGTCCATTACTTATAAGTATTAGTGTGACTGGGATCCTCACGTTATCCTACGTGTTCCTCACGCGTTCCTCACGCGATCCTCACTGTTATTGGTATAGGATCCTCACTCTGTGAAAGATCTGTATGCGATCCTCACTGTGATCTGCATGGGATCCTCACTGTTATCTGTATGCGATCCTCACTGTGATCTGCATGGGATCCTCACTGTTATCTGTATGGGATCCTTACGCGATCCTCACTGTTATTGGTATAGGATCCTCACTGTGTAAGATCTGCATGCGATCCTCACTATGATCTGCATGGGATCCTCACTGTGAACAACTCAGAGCTGCATTCATTGACTTGAAGCGCGATCCACCACTGCGGAACCTATTGCTTAGCCTATCACGCTACCCGTGCGCTTAAGAATAGGTTAAGACAAGCATTACAATATTTTGGGAAATGTTGAGCAATGAATGTATGCACATCCAGTGAGATGTTGGCCATTTTGTCGTCTGCTAAAATACATGCTTAATACTAATAATATACATCGCACAAGTGACAGTTGGTTCAACATAGTCTTTCCTTCTGTTTCGTGGGTCATCATTGCCGATATATGGGCGATATAACTTTAAAGTTACTAGCACTGTAGCGGCATGAAGGACCAGTGATGATCAACCTCAAGTTTTAAAAGTCATGTAAAACATAGCCAGTCACGCCAGTAAATAACAAAACTGTTGCAGAAACTTTAGCGCTTAATTCAAATACATAAATATAAAGAAATTATCATTTACTTAGTTTACAAATATAAGTGTATGACGAGTAACGTGAAGTTATTCAGGTAGAATGTCGTAGTATCCGACCGCCACTTTTTCTCATTCAATATAACCAATAACGTAATCTTACCTATACTCGGAAAGAATGTTGTATCCGACCGCCACTTTTTAAGGGCTTTTTTGGAAAAAGTTTTTGCAATCACTAACCAGTTAAAAGATGATTCTATCGATTGTTGGTGGTACAGAAAGCAAAAACTATCTTTAAAATCCACTGCCTATTGTTTATGTTTTTGAATAAACTTCTTCAAGTCCTTCCAGCATTCTTACCTACATATTATACAAACCATTTTTCAGAGACGAAATACCACCGACACCCTCGTACCATATACTACAATGTACGTGTACTTTGAAAATGTTTAAATATTTATACAACCCCTGACAATGCACAAATAACAATACCAACTGAAACTGAAAGAGATGAAATATTAAAGATCTATATTTTATTTCATTTTTATGGTCCTCTTTAAAACAAATGTATAGTTTGTTGATTAGTTTTGATTACAGCAGTAAACAAAACTATGACAATTCCGTAAATTCTCGTGACTTTCATTATGAAATTGTCAACGAAGTTTTCAAAATTCTATGCTTTTAACCAACAAAGCAGACAGTACGGATTAACCTTCACAATTTGCACAAATATCAGGCAGGTACAAAATGGTTTTCATTAGGCCAAAACAAGTTTCAGTTCCTGGTCTCTATGCGTGTCACCTCAGATCCGCGCGTCGGCATTCTTATTTATTTATTTATTTTATTTTATTTTATTTAATTTTTATTTTTGCATGAAACGATGTCCAATTGCAGCCAAATTTCAATATACTTTGCGACGGATAAACGCCACTGGGAAAAGAAACAAAATTCATGAGTCCCCGAAAACACTACCTACAGTCTGAATGGAATCTTCCAGAGAAGCTCTTGTGCAGCATGCTTTTACACGTGATACGAAAGAAGATAATAAATTAAACTTTAAAAGTCGTTCTCTGTTCATACCTGAAACCTTCAGTGAGGTATTAATTAAGTTAATTTCACCATACTTGATTGTGATAAATAACTTTGGACTTGAAGAAGGCATAAATTCAGTAAAATCTGGTAAACCATGTTTTAAAACATGGAATGAAATACATTTACAGAAAACACATTTGTAACTTGTACACAACGGACGTTTACAAGTTGCACTGCAACCCTTGTCTGACTTCATGCAAACGCCTCAATGTTCACTCTGGATTATTGTGCGCTTGTCTGCACATTATCTCTGATTGTTATGCATTTATAAGGTATACATGCTCAACAAAACCCACCTCATTATGAGTTTTCTTTTTGTGTATAGTCTCATAATAGTCTGGTAATTCATTTTGTGAAGTCACCACATAACCTCATGCAGGTCCAAACCCCAAGAGTGTAAAGGTGTGTTTTCAAATCACCGATTTTTTCGAATTCATGAATGGCCAAACATGACCCAGAATGGCTCATTTGAGCGGTGAGTTTTGAACGTTTCTGGCGGAGGCCTAGCCCCAGACCTCGCACAGACTTCGACATTCATCACTAACTGTGTCAGGCTTCGCGGTCCACATATTGTAGAACTGTCCAGTCACCAAACTCCTTTCAAACCATTTTCAAGGTGGACATTTTCTAATATGGTTCAGAGCCAGATGTAGCAGAGGAGAGCAACCCCCCTCCTCCAGCATCGATCCAAACATCCTACGATCTGGTAGATCGAATTACTCAGTCAGATGTCCTCAAACAAAGGAAAGTGAGGATATGTTTGTTACTGTTCAGTTTCTACTTTGTTTACATTTCAGAAACCAAAACAATAACAAGTATTATGTTTCATTCCACGGTTTTTAGTTTCGGACTAGAGGCCTAGATCTGCTCACCCCTCAAAAACAAAATAATAAAATAAAATAAAAAATGTCTCACATCACAATGTGCCCATTTTAGAAGCATCTGAGAAAAAGCTGCGTTATGAATGCTGACAAAGCAATGCAAAACTAGGCCTGTAGAATAAAAGCCATGAGTGGTGGATGATGTTGTTAGAATGTTGATAAAGAGAGTCTTCAGAGTGTTAAACAGAGCTGGGATTTGTTTTCTTTTATAATCGGCACGAATTAAACTAGTCTTGGTTCAAGACTGTGTTGTATATTTTTATACGATCCGACGGCGCTACACGAAAGTTACCATCACAAACCGCACAATTACAAATCGCTATCCATATGAACCGCTATCAAACACAGCTGGAACTTGTAAATCTACCCCGAAACAGGGGGTGGGGAACCACAATGCATGCGTCGATTTGAAATGCTAGCGCGGCCCAATTTTGATGCGCACGCGCATATACAACAACAGACTGCCTGAGTGTTCACCACTGATGATCGATGTGCAACTTAAACTGTGGTCTGTTGTTGATTATGCGTGCGCATCAAAATCGAGCAGCGTAGTGTTTCTGTTTTCGGGGAGATTGTACGAAGTTCTCAATACTGTTTTATATAGCAGTTCGTGATTGTAGCAGTTCGTGATTGTAGGGCTGGCAGGCGTAGCCAGGACTATTTCAGTGGGGGGTAAGGGCATTGCTTTTCAGTGCGGGGCAGGGTATGTTTTGTTTCCTTTCTGATTTTGGGGCACTATGAGGATTTTTGGGGAACCTGGGGGCACTGGAAATTTGTAGGAGCACGCCGCCAGCCTTCTCCTCCCGTGGCTGCGACACTGGTAGCGGTTCGTGTAGCGCCATCGTGCGGCGTGCAGCGATGGATCGTATCAAAACGTTCAAACACGTTTTGCAGTGCGTCATGGTCCGGAGACCATCTACTTGTTCTACGATCGAGTGGCAAGGTATTTGAGCGAAGCCTGAATTTAAGACTTGCCCCATGGAAATCTATTTTGACAAGCAAGTAATTCTCAGACCAGGACAGCACTTGATAGATGCGTAATCCTTAAGTGATGACTTCCATTAATCATCATGCAAAATTGAACATAATTTTCATTAATAACGTAATTAAAAGATGTAACCCTTATTGATGCTGGACGTCCCCTATCGAGCGTTATCAAGGATATTCATAATATCGAAGTTGTAATCAGCGCATGTCTTTTGAATGTTATTGAGAAAATTATACCGCTTCCGAAAGATTAAGAATAGTATTTAACATGACATTTTCCAACGGTGCTTATCCAGTGTAAAAGGTGATCAAGATATTTTACCTCCAAGTCTTGAGAAAGCTTGATAGGCACTCATCCTAGATCACCATATAATGCTTCCTTCGGTGTGTTTCTAGGGCCTAAGATGTAGTGCGCCATTTGCAACACTTTCAATTTTGTCCGTGTCTTGTTTGCTTGAGTCAACCCAAATGCGCAGGCATAATAATAGAGGGAAGAGCAATTGTTTTCCATAGAATATCCCATAATATACACGATCGAAATCATCAAAGTTGACGATAATAGATTTAATGTACGCATAAGCCTATTACCTTTCTTGATAGTTTCTTCAATGTGGACGCGGTCTGAAAGACTTCGACCAATATGCACACCTAATTTATATGACTCGACTTCCGAAATATGGTGCTCCCTATTCCAAACTTTGTTCTTATTGATACGCTGGCCAATAGTAAGAACATTAGATTTTTCGTGATTAAAGTCGAGTTTCCAAATTTTGAAGTTAAGCAGGTCAAGTAATTTATTTAATTCATTTCATCGTTAAGCCATTAAAACCACGTCATCTGCCCAAAATAAACTACCCATATACATTATGAATACGAACACCTAAATCATGTTTTTAAGAAGTTTAGTAAATTGCATAAAACAAAATAACACAGGTGATAAGACACATCCTTGTTTTACTCTTCATAATATCAAAAAAGTCTGTTTCAATTTCCCATTCTAACTCTGTCCCTTAACTTTATTATAAAACTATCAATAACCGTCCAAATTTACCCTGAAACCGATGTCCCATGCCGCCCTTAACAACCCATCTCTCCAAACAGTGTCAAATCTTACGAAGTCCAGGAAGGCTAAATAGGTCTTCTTCCTTCTGCAAGGCGACAAGCAGCTGCTTTTGAGAGTAAAAATGGATCTTCACAACGCCGAGATGACCTAAATCCCCCTGGACCTCCGAAAGAATGTTATCCTGTTCAGAAGCTCGAAATAAAATTAGCAATAATACGATTGAAATTTTTGGATACACATGATGTTAACGAAATACCTCTGAGTTATTAAGATCTCTACGGTCACCTTTTTGAAATAGAATGATAATACCTTTATTCCATTCAGATGCAATCGTCTCAAGACAAATTATTCTATAAAATATAGATAAATAGACATGTCAAGACACTGCCACCATTATTCAGAATTTCGTCTCGTAATCATGTCGATACCGGTGACTTATTATTTTTGAACTTGAGATGGCATATTTAATGATATCTAAATTAATGTGAATGTCAGACAATATATTTTCATTACCACCTTCATCATGATGATGAGTTTAGATTACTATTCCTGATACGGTTAACGAAAGCACTAGTATTGATAGTTGCTTATCGTCCTCATCATTTAGACTTCTGTTCATTTTACCCAAGGTATTCAGTAATGTAATACTGTCTGATTCATTTTTTCTATAGGAAGTAACCTCTTCAGAACCCGGGACTTTAAGACAATATATATCCACCTTTGTTTTGTTTATCGCCTTCAAAGTTTTCCAAAATCGCGACAGTTGGACCCCTTTTAGCTAGATCAATAGACCTATCCACGCGCATTTCAGTAATCTTGCTTCTGATGAGGTTCTTAGCGTGCCGACGCTTTTCTTGATACAAGTTCCAAAGATCTTCCCCATTGTCATCAACATTATTTTGACCCATTTCCTGCCAGTACAGCCATGGCGTCAGCGCGCCAAGCGCCCGAGGGTGAGCCCGCCGGTTAGGCCATAATTATGTCAACACTTTCGCGTGGAAATGTAAAGCAGGTCTCGACCACTGGGTGCTTTTCGTGTCGGGTATTTTGAATTATGATACTGCCAGCGAGTTTAGTTTTGGAAACAACAATGACGCCTTCATTCGAAAAATCGTCAGAGCCCTTCATCATATCAACGCAATAAAAAGTGACAAAAACTGTTCAGTTTGGGAGGCCATCCGTCAAAATCAACGCCAGAATTTCGACCAAGCGGGCTGGGCGAAGAAAGGTCACCGTTACGGCAATAAACGACGCATGCCTGGCGACCATTGCGGGCCAGCCAACCTCAAATGATGGCAAACACTCAGGAATTTGACTGTTGAACGTGATGGACCATGAATACCATGAATGTCGCATTTGTAGGATTATTGTTGGACAGGTAAGAGTAATAAAAGAGAAATATTGTTTGATAATATAATATACTCGTGGGGCTTTTTGTGTGCTGATGCTGAACTCTTATGATGAATTTCTATTAGCCATCACATTATTTTGATAGTTCCTATATAGCCAAGGCACAATGATTATTGTGATGATGTTTAAACACAGATATGGTAATTATGAGATAGTGATGATGTTTACAATACAGACGTGATAATTATGAGAACAATTTCCAGTGAATTAGTTGTAATTTCCAACATCGATGGCTAGGTATCGAGCACGAGCCGAGCACGAGCTCGAGCTCGAGCCGAGCACGAGCCGAGCACGAGACGAGCACGAGCACGAGTACGAGTACGGATTTTAATATGCACCATGTCCATCATATCCACCATTATTTCATTAGCTGTTATGTTTTGTTTATAGGTATGAGAAAACATCACTGCCAGTATTTTTACTTCATCAACACCATGTAGAGTTCAGCCTGATTCCATTTCCATATTCACAGCTACAAAGCATTGCCAAGGTAGAGTAAATCTTGATTGGTTCAGATTATTATTTTTTATCCCATTTATTATTATTGTTTTTATTTTTGTTTATATAGAAAACTTAGTTTATGTAAATATTTGTTTTTCTATAAAACAAAATCAGATTTACAGAAACAATTTCTCATTTAGAAAAAATGTTTGCATTCCAGTTTTTCCCCTTGTGCATGCTTAATGTTAAATTGTCCATATTAAAGGGACAACATCACGGTCAGAGCAGACTTTCAACAGGGATAGAATCGGTGTCCTTGTTTAATATGAACGTAACTGAAACTACTGGATCATTTATTCAGCAGCATTGATAATTATGACCTTATCCTGTGGGTGTTATTTTCATCACGAGGTAATTAAAACTAGCACTGATTCCATGTCCTGTTGATCGTGACCGCTGTCCTCTCAAATGAAAGAACAACAGCATGACAGCTGTTATCGGTAATATTTACTTACTTTGAATGAAGATCGTTTATAATGAATATGTTAAAGTTTGAGCTCAATGGGGAGTCTAATCATGAGAAAAGTGTGAAAACCCTTCATAATTCTTTAGGAAAATATTAGTAAATGTGTATATTTTTTTCAGTTTTCTTAAAATAAGAACACAATAAGCAGAATAATTGTTTAACTGTGTCATATCCAGTTAGCTGTAGGATAAATAATTCAGTAATTGTGCAATCAAGTAATAACCAGTGATGTACCTTCCCTTTAACATCATATCCAAACATTCATGTGAACATGTTTTTTTTTCATTCTTACAGTGCCTAGCATCTCTTGGTCAACTCCCAGGTATACATGAGCTCCATCAATCATCAACATCAAAGTCAGTTGCACAAGATCAACAAGTGGAGTCAGAGCAACATTTTGTGTGGTTGTATGCTGAACTCTTATGATGAATTTCTGTTAGCTATACATTATTTTTGATAGTTCCTATATAGCCAAGGCACATGATTATTGTGATGATGTTTCATAACACAGACATGATAATTATGAGATAGTGATGATGTTTACAATACAGACGTGATAATTATGAGAACAATTTCCAGTAAATTAGTTGTAATTTCCACCATCGATGCCCAGGTATCGAGTATGAGTACGGATTTTAATATGCACCATGTCCATCATATCCACCATTATTTCATTAGCTGTTATGTTTTGTTTTATAGGTATGAGAAAATATCACTGCCAGTATTTTTACTTGCATCAACACCATGTAGAGTTCAGCCTGATTCCATTTCCAATATTCACAGCTAAAAGCTAGTTGCCAAGGTAGAGTAAATCTTGATTGTTCAGATTATTATTATTATCCCATTTATTATTGTTTTTATTTTGTTTTATAGAAAACTTAGTTTATGTAAATATTGTTTTTCTATAAAACAAAATCAGATTTACAGAAACAATTTCTATTTAGAAAAAATTAAGTTGGCATTCCAGTTTTCCCCTTTGCATGCTTAATGTTAAATTGTCCATATTAAAGGGACAACATCACGGTCAGAGCAGACTTTCAACAGGGCATAGAATCGGTGTCCTTGTTTAATATGAACACAGTAACTGAAACTTACTGGATCATTTATTCAGCAGCATTGATAATTATGACCTTATCCTGTGGGTGTTATTTTCAGTCACGAGGTAATCTAAAACAGCACTCGATTCCATGTCCTGTTGATCGTGACCGTTGTCCTCTCAAATGGAAAGAACAACAGCATGACAGCTGTTATCGTAATATTTACTACTTTGAATGAAGATCGTTTAACAATGAATATGTTAAAGTTTGAGCTCAATGGGGAGTCTAATTCATGAGAAAAGTGTGAAACCCTTCATAATTCTTTAGAAAATATTAGTAAATGTGTATATATTTTTTCGTTTTCTTTAAAATAAGAACACAATAAGCAGAATAATTGTTTAACTGTGTCATATCCAGTTAGGTAGGTAATAAAATTCAGTAATTGTGCAATCGCACAACCAGTGATGTACCTTCCTTTAACATCATATCCAAACATTCATGTGAACATGTTTTTTTCATTCCACAGTGCCCTAGCATCTCTTGGTCAACTCCAGGTATACAATGAGCTCCATCAATCATCAACATCAAAGTCAGTTGCACAAGATCAACAAGTGGAGTCAGAGCAACATTTTGTGTGGTTGTATGCTGAACTCTATGATGAATTTCTGTTAGCCATCACATTATTTTGATAGTTCCTATATAAGCAGGCACAATGATTATTGTGATGATGTTTACAACACAGACATGATAATTATGAGATAGTGATGATGTTTACATACAGACGTGATAATTATGAGAACAATTTCCAGTAAATTAGTTGTAATTCACCATCGATGCCCAGGTATCGAGTATGAGTACGGATTTTTAATATGCACCATGTCCATCATATCCACCATTATTTCATTAGCTGTTATGTTTTGTTTTATAGGTATGAGAAAATATCATCGCCAGTATTTTTTACTTGCATCAACACCATGTAGAGTTCAGCCTGATTCCATTTCCAATATTCACAGCTACAAAGCATTGCCAAGGTAGAGAACCTGATTGGTTCAGATTATTTGTTTTAATCCCATTTATTATTATTTGTTTTATTTTTGTTTATATAGAAAACTTAGTTTATGTAAATATTTGTTTTTCTATAAAACAAAATCAGATTTACAGAAACAATTTCTCATTTAGAAAAAAATAAGTTGTGCATTCACGTTTTTTCCACCTTGTGCATGCTTAATGTTAAATTGTCCATATTAAAGGGACAACATCACGGTCAGAGCAGACTTTCAACAGGGCATGGAATCGGTGTCTTGTTTAAGATGAACACAGTAACTGAAACTTACTGTTCATTTATTCAGCAGCATTGATAATTATGACCTTATCCTGTGGGTGTTATTTTCAGTCACCGAGGTAATCTAAAACTAGCACCGATTCCATGTCCTGTTGATCGTGACCGTTGTCCTCTCAAATGGAAAAATATAACAGCTGTTATCGTAATATTTACTTACTTTGAATGAAGATCGTTTAATAATGAATGTGTTAAAGTTTGAGCTCAATGGGAGTCTAATTCATGAGAAATGTGAAAACCTTCATAACTTTTTAGGAAAATATTAGTAAATGTTATATTTTTTTTTCAGTTTTCTTAAAATAAGAACACAATAAGCAGAATAATTGTTTAACTGTGTCACATCCAGTTAGCTGTAGGTAATAAATAATTCAGTATTGGGAATCAGTAATAACCAGTGATGTATCTTCCTTTAAAATAATATCCAAGGTTACGGGGACTTGTAACAAAAGGGATGGCAAGAATAGGATCTGTGGGGACATTTTCATGTCCCCACAACTGTGTCTCAGAGCGAGTGTATGTCCCCACAACACGGTGCGTACTGTGAGTGCGCAGGCACTGGCAGGTTGTGAGACTTATAACAAAAGGGAAGGCAAGAAGAGAGAGAGACTTTGACTTTTCAAATGGAGACTTTATTCATCAATAAAACATTACACTTCCATTTGAAAAATAAATATATAATGTACAAAAAGCAGTAATAACTGCAAAGGAAAAGTAAAAACACCTTACAGTCAATTAAAGTGGAATTTCCTTTTGAAGGAAATACAAAAATAATACATTAATTTAACAATTGTATAAACACAAAGCAGAAACTATCACAGGTTGTACAACAATACAATAATGCTTAATTAGAGGTGAAACATTAATCAAATAAGCACAGAGACTTTCAAAGATATTTCCAAAAGGAACACAATTTTACAAAGAATGTATCATGAAATATTTAGACAAAAAGTGGTATTTCGATTTGAAGAAAATTACTAAAGTAAGATTACACTAATTTAACAATTGTAAACATTCAAAAGAAAACATTAAATATAGGTTGTATAAGGAGTCAGTAGTAATTTGAATTGTTATTAACCAAAAAAAACATAGAGGCTACAAAAAGAAATTTCCAAAATGAGCAAAATTAACAAAGAGGAACCTTAAATAAATACAAAAAAAATTTTTGGGGATGAATGGCGGTAGAACAGCCTTGAACTCCCCATTTAAATG
>CM055826.1:9045835-9074849 GCA_029582265.1 Zoroaster sp. YZ-2022
AATTGTTCTTGTTGTTCCTCTTCAGCTGCAGTCAAGATGCCGCGGAAGTATATTCGCAAGACAGCACGAGGCCAGACCCCTCCAGAGCTGTGCGGGAAGTTCTAATAAATCAAAGACAAGTTCGAACTGTTGCAACTGAGTTTGAAATACCGCATGTCACCCTTCGAAGATACGTCTTTAAGGTGCGCAACAACCAGGAACATACCATACCTAATGCCCCCGAGGATATCATAGCCGGTGTCAACAACCAGGATGACGTCCCTGCGGACAATTTAGCTGCTGTCAACAACCAGGATGACGTCCCTGCGGCCAATGTAGCTGTTGCCATCAACCAGGATGTCATGCCTATTGATGACATAGTAATGCCACGGGTTGGATACCATGTTCCAACTTACCCCATACCATGTTCCAACTTACCCCATAGGTGGGGTAAGTCGGAACGTTTGTCATAGTCGTGATCAAGATGGATTATTTAAATAACCAACAACAATTCTCAGAATTGTATATGCTACATTCGTAACACACATGTATATGAATAAACTGGTATAGTTACTGTTTCTTGAAAAAAATCTGTTTGTGTTATATAGATCTTTTTGTGAAAATCGTTCCAACTAACCCCCGTCTCCCCTACATGTATGTATGTACATGTAGGCCTTGCGCTACTATTGAACAAAAAAACTTGGGCTCGTCAGCTGTATATTTGACGAGCCTGCACACATTTTTACCAGCCCGTTGGGCTACCTAAGAGGCAAGCTTTACTAAATTCAAATGACCATAAGAATCTTACACCCTGTAAGTTTTCAGAAATGTGTAGCTCTTGAACTTGACAGCCATGTCAGTGACCTCGGAAGGGGGTCTTACAACAAAATGTTTAATGTTTGGTGCATAGAAAGTGGAGTTTTTTTTGTCTTAGTCATATATATCTTCCTTCAAACAATATATAAATAATTCATGGTCAACTCCAAAAATGCTATGTCATCTTTCTCTACAGTTGTATTTAAAAAAGTGATTCATGACCAAAGTTTGAATATTATTCAACAACATCATGCAATATTCAAATTTTTTACTTAAATGTAGTGACGGTCTTTGAGCGTTCAAATTTTGTTCATGACTACGGCGGGATTGATGAATGCTGGTTGGCGCTGACAGCTGCCGACCAGCGAAGCTACAACACTGATTCAGGCCTAATTTATAATTACGGAACAAATACACTTGGCCAAATTTTCTGCTTAACAACTCACTGACATTGGGCTAAGGTTGATTTCTTCTAACTTTTGTCTTTCATACAGAAGCGATCCGTAAGAACAAGGCAACTTGCAAAGCAACAGACGTAGAAATTCAAAGGGAAGTTGTGCATCTGACAGGTGTGGCGGAAGGAAGGAGAGACTGGCGCGTGCGGCTGCAACTGCTGCTGATGATGTTGATATTGCCCTGCAGGTGTAAAAGGTTACACTGCAAAAAATATTGGTGACATTTTGAGCAACGTTGGGTCTAGTATGAACTCACTAAACTGTTGGTAAAAATTTTACCCAACCAAGTTGGTTAAATATTTTGACCAACTCATGGGTCTAATGAAATTACTATACTGTTGGTCAAAATTTTAACTTTCAACTTTGTTGGTTAATTTTTTTTTCAACCAATTGTTGGATAGAAAGTTTTGACGCAACATTGGATGGACACTAAAGGTGCATCGAATCGATATTTTCCACAATGGCGAGTGGTGGCGAGGCTGTGGCGAGGCTGTGACGAGTGCGGTTGCCCAATGGTTATAGATGCTTTTGAAGGTAAGTTTTTAACTAAATATGAATTTTTGTTTTCTATTTAGTTGTACACAGTCGTGGCAGTGCAAGCAACGCAGTGATACTGTCATTTAATTTTTTAAACTAAAGATAAATTAATGGCAGTATCACTGTGTTGCTTGCAATGCCACTCGCGGCTGTGTACAACTAATTAGAAAACAAAACCTCATATTTAGTTAAAAATTAACCTTCAAAAGCATCTACACTGTATAACCATTGGGCAACCGCACTCCTTAAAGAGAGATGCCACTGTCACAGCCTTCGATCCACGTACGACATATCGCGGGAACTATGCCCAATGTTGATTAATACTTTGATCGCAGTGCGCATGATCGGACGACTTTGCCCAACTAATGTGCATCATTTTTACTAACACTTACGATTAATTCAAATTACCAAAAAGTTGCCAAATGTATGTGCATAGGACAAGGGGCAAAAACAGTTTGCCCAACAACAGAAATAATTGCTTTTATTGGGCAAGCCTTGACAAACAACTGAGGAAACTACTTATCATATTATGTAACGTGTGCTATTTTGTTATATTGTACTATAAGCCAACAAACAGGAGAGGACCAAAGAGGAAATTTATATATTTGTTAACTATTTATTTACTTTATTTTTACAGAACAAAGCAATACTTTAGTGCCATCAGTACCAGGTTAAACACCTGTGTGCTATTGTCTTAAAAGTTTTTATTATTATATACACTGTACAGGGTATAAAATCAACTGACTTTTTTACTACCAAAGAGGGAACCAACTTGATTTTTATACTTAACATTCAGGTTAAGCTTTTGCCAAATTACGAGTCATCGTTTTAATGCCATCATTTATGCCAAGTTAAATACTTTCATAAAATTTCCTAAGTTTCTATAAGACAAAAGACGAAAACTAAAGAGGGAATACAACTTATTTATATGTTTTTATTTATATGATAAAGAGCAATTTGTGTTAGAATACTAGTGTTACTTTTAATGCCAATATTTTTGTTGCCAACTTACATTTTTGTTATGGAAGAAATAAAGTGTACTTTTAATGTACATTGGTCTTCACTTAAAACTACAGCTTCTGTTTTTCTTTTCTGTGTAGGGGGGGGGGGGGGCGTTATTTGAGCGGCTGAAGGGCGGCAACCGATTGGTTATACATTGTAATCTGGGGGACCGCCAAAGGTCTCCCAGCGGATGGCCAGTGGCAGCCGCCCGTTTGCCGATTTGGAGGCGGACCGATGTCGGTCCAGCGGAGGCTACCGCTCGGCAGCCACTGGGTAATAAATGACTGTAACGGTCCGCCATCGGCCCTCCGACGGTAGCCACCTAGTTGCCGCTGGTGGACCGACGGACTGCCGGCGGACATTTTTTTGGCGGTCCGCTGTCGGCAGCCACCCGCGGCCCGACGGTGGTGCCACCGGTGGACCGCTGTTGGACCAACCATCCATTGCTAACTGGGGGGTAATTAACAACTATCATCATGTAAACTGAAGTGAACCCATTGCATGGTCTATACATGTATTTTATCCAAATTAAGTCCATTGTAAAATTTTCTTTTTGATTCAATCAGCAACAACCGAAGAATTTGATTACAAAAAAAAAAAAAAATTCCCAGCTACGGTGGAACTACACATTCCTGCCGATTCCCACCTAAATTCTCACATTTCCTTGCAACTTCGCCTTTCAGCAACATTTTGATACCTGCAACCTGTGATTTTGTACCTTTGTACACGTATTTTTGTGCATCCCATCCCGAAATATTTCAACTTTTTTTTTTTATAACTTGCCTGTGGGCAGCGCATGCCACACAGTGAACTGACAGGACTTGAATAGGCCTAATTATTCCGCTTTGTAAACAAAGCGAAGTCTAGATAGTGAAAAGCAAGTATCTAAAAAGCAATATTCAGTCGGTATAAAGCCCCTACACTATATTGGTAAATTCGACAACAAAAACACCCAATTTTACATGAAACTCAGTGTTAAATTGATCATGGCACCAAACAGGGATGAAATAAATTGGCCTCATGTGCTATCAAATTTGTAATAAAGTGACATACTGTCCACGATTACATAGATAGACCTAGACTCAAGTAATGGGGAAATTTTGCTAGGAAAACCAGAACGTTGGTATAAATATATCTAGGGATCGCAACATAGACTCACTGCGCATGCGCCGCACCGGACATTGCACGCGAACTACACAGCGCAAATTACCGTTTTTCCAGACTGCTTGCAGTTCGTGTATACAGTGGTGCATGCTGGGATAGCATCATTTGAGAACGCATCGGCATTCTGAAAACTTGAGCGGAGCTTTCAATTGAAAAAAAAATCATCGAAATCGACCGGATTTGAGCTGATTTGTCGTCAGTTTTAGAGGTGAGTACTTTTAAAATTTAAATTTCGGGTATAGGGGTAGGGAGGCGGTCAAAACCGATGCCGGAAATGGAAAGATCGGGACCGAAACATGTTATAAACGAGGTAGTTGGAGGAGAATTCGGCAGCGATAAAATGCGATGGTCGTTTTAAGGGAATGCTTAGTTAGCTTGGCCGAAATTAACCCATTTTGGGGTTCGTAAATTTAACGAAATCTGTCATTAGCACCAAGTTAAAATAACTCCTTGCTACCAATCTAACATGGGAGTGTGAATTAAATATGTGACTAACCGTTTTCTTTGTATAAAATTGTATTTATTACTTTTTAAATAATTATTATTAATTCAATTATTTTTTAATCCTTTCGGTTAATTTATGGAAATACATTGATCTTGGATGAAATATCCATGGCCAAATGTATTTTTCATGCATTAACCAATTGCTGGCCTGTGCCTAGAGGGGTGATTTTATGCCAAAAATCTTATTTATTAATTAAGATTTTTTAAATTCATGGTAGATTTAAATCAACATTGCCAATTATTATTAAAAAAAACATTGCTGTTAATCATGAAATGCATTGTGGTTGTGGATAAAATATTCACGATCCAATATATTTCCATGCATTAGCTGATTGCCGGCAAGCGCCTAGAGGGGGGAACCTATGCCCAATTTGTTCACACCAGGCCAACTTTTTTCGAGTAAGCTAGCGAGGCGACGACATTGTTGTCGTCGAACTTGTACTTTTCAACATGTTTGTTTGAATTTGTTTATAATTTTATTTTTTAATATACTTTTTCAGATCGTGTTCATTCTACCCATGGGAGTTTCTTTAGAAGTTTGGCGTCAGCGCATTGGGTCCTTTCGTCAGCGGCCGCCATCTTCAAGTCGTAAAGGCACTGTGGAAGCAGACTTCTCACCTTCAGCTCCAATTTTTGGAATGGGCTGTTATACTTATGCCTTAATCCTGCTGTGTGTGTGCTGGTAACTTGATCATGCACGATATCACAGTGTATGGTGACATCGAGAGAAATCCAGGCCCAACAACACCTCCTCTTCCTGACAACCTGTTGACATCACTAAAAAATGGAACTTGCACCTCGACTTCAGTGTTCAAACATGACCTCAAAATGAAGCACATTTTGCAGCTACTTGCAAAAAGAGATGAACAAAAAGCTACTGAATGGGCACAAATCACCGAGTGGATGCAGCTGTTTCACCCTTCTAATTCCTTTGAGGATAAGAAAAAGTGGCAAAGACTTTTGCGTGACAGTTGGAGTACAATCAAAGGAAAGTACACAAAGCTCAACAAAAGTAAAAATCATCCTTCTGGCAAGAAAGATTTAGAAGAATGGCTGGAATCCAATTATTCATTGCCAACACCACGCCCACCAAAAGAGAAGCCGACCACTAGTACAGCTGCTGTCAGCCCTCCATCTGTATTTGACATTGAAGTTGCCAAAGCCGAAGTTCAAAAGCTCGAAGACGATATTGAAAAATATCGCAACGAAAACAAGGAACTTAAACAGCAAAACGAGTCTCTAAAACAACGTCCCTCTCCACACACATATGCTAATACAAAACGCAGAGAATGTAATCATAAGGCAACAATTTCCCAACATCATGATTTAGTTAATTCTTTAGAGAAACAAATGAAAAATTAGAGCAGAAAGTACACACTGAAAATAAAATTAAGCGAAAGTTGATGAAGGAGTTTGAAAGTGCAGCAAAATTTGCCAAAACTGATGCTGAACAGAACATAAGTTTGCATAATGAAATGGCAGAAGACCTTGAAGATGAAAATCAAAAGCTTCGCCAGAAAGTGATATCTCTTAATCAAAAATTAAATGATGTAATGGAAGAATTAGACCATGTTACCAATGCCTTTCATGAAGCCAAAAATAGATGCCTAGTTTTGTTCGATGCAGAAAAACGATGTTTCTTTCCGTTTGTACACAAGTGTGTGTGGAACTTGTTGTCAAAGCATGTGTCTTTTGCCAATGTTAGTGAGGTCATTGGTATTGTACTTGACATGGTGAGCATACCCTATGACAGACTGCCCAGTACCACCACAATTAGGAACATGAATAATGAAAGAACACTTGTTTCACAAATTCAAACAGCAACAATCGTTAGCAAACAAAATACTACGTTAGGAACAGATGAAACACCAAAGAATGCGGACATCTTCATGACATATGCTGTCACAGATGAAGATGGTGAATCACACTTACTTGGACTCAGGCAAATGGCATCCAATTCTGCCCAATGTACGCTTGATACACTAAAAGAAAACTTAGATGACATAACCGACATATGTGAGAAAGCAAATGCAGGTGACAATATAGGACACAAAGTATTGTGCCAAATTAGGAACACCATGTCCGATAGGGCAGCGACGGAAACCCTATTCAATAAGATGATTAAGGCCTACAGAGAAGAATGTTTACCACTATATACAAAGCATTGGGAGAATTTTAGTGATGCTGCCAAAGGCAAACTTGCACAGATGTATAACTTTTTCTGTGGGCTCCACCTATTAATTTCTATGGCCGATGCTGTTACAGAAGCATTTAAGCATTTTGAATCAAATTTTTTAGATGGTAGAAAAATTGGCGCAGAGGCTGAACCAGGCATTAGGGTTTTCAATACTTGTAGTGGTGCCATTCGATTAGTACAAAATGCATGTAAGGCCCTCTCACGAGGTGGTGATGAAAAATCTGGGTGTCACCGTGCATGGAAAGTGTATAAACAAAAGGTAAACCTGAACAAAACATATTTTCTACCCTTTCGAGGAAATCGATTTAATGTTGTTTTTATGTTTGGGGGGAGGGCATATTTTGTGTTAGATCACATGAAAGAGTTTTTGACAAATTTTCAAGCTCCAAATGGACTACTTAAGGCATTACTGGCAGACATTAAGGAGCCATTATATGTTGCTGGATGCAAGGTGTTGGGCATTGTGAATAAAGCAATTAGTGCCCCCTTTTGGCGCTTAACTGAGCAAAATGGGCACATTTTGGATTTGTGCGAGATTTATTCTGGGCTTGTTGAGTTTTTAGAAAAATTAACACAAGATGAAAAGATGCTTGCTGATTTTGCCTATGGCAAAATTGGGTACTTTGACAATGAGCTGTATGAAAAAGATGAAGTATATGATAACATTTTCAGCCCAGGTCCACATGACGCGATTGTCTTCTCTATGTTGCAACAAACAATACTCACCTTGCACCAGCTCTTTAAAAGGGTCACCAATGACTATCTTCCTGGTGGTAAATTTTATGAACTTAAAGATGACGAGGAACAAAGAAAGTTAACTGTGTCAGTGCCACTTCACAACAAGCTCCCTGAGCGAGTGTTTGGATATTTGGATTTCCTTGTCAAAAAAAGACCCAATGCATCAGCTGCTGCAAATGAAGCTCAAGTGTTATACACTTTTAATAAAACAGCCAATTTTGTTGAAGGAAAGACGGAACAGGAACTAGCTGATCTTGTTAACCTTGTGAAATCGCAAAGGGAAAAAGTAAAATTAGTTGACAAAGAAAGACAAGAAAAGATATTTCAATATTGGAGAAATAAGCAAGATGAGTCAGCCAAAGCAATGCAAGCTAGTAGACAGCATGTACTTGTTAAAAAGGAAAATTTGACAAATGATATCACAGAGACTGGCCTCTTTCAATCAGCTGAAAAATTAGACGAATTTGTAGCGACACAAACTAGTGAGAACAAAAAGTTTGAAGTCTTAAAAAAGCAAATACGATTTAGGAGGGATGTTCTGAATCAGTTCATGGAAGGTGATAAGGGTTTCACGTATACTACAGCTGTACCAAATTCAAAAAGGAGAGTAAACAAGTCCGTTTCAGAAGTGAAAGGACATCTTTTAAAACTAATAAATGCAGCTCAGAGTGTGGGGGAGTCTCAATCTGTACAAAAGACACCAGATAATGAGTACTTGACTGTTCCACTTTTAGTTGGAAAATGGTTAAACATATGTGGAACTCAGATGAGGGTGAAGAATGGTTTAATGGCACAGTAATAAGTCAGGTACCAGGGTTCCCTTCATGGTTCAATATAAAATATGATGAGGATCCAAAAGTGTACTCTCTTCGTTTAATTGATGACTACAAAGATAAGACCCTGTCTATTTTACTTTAAACATGTACATGTAATTAAGACATCAAGACCACTGAACATGTTTGCTATTGCAGTTTAATTAATTAACAACATACATGTAAACTGTACTCTGTATCAATTTTAAATTGTTTGCTTGAACAACTTTGTTTTAGTCCATATACTGTTATTGAAAGTTGGTTACAACACTTTGCAGACAGCAGCAAATCTAATTAATGCATGTGGTTGTTTACAATACAATTCAATGTCGAGACTCATGGGACTTTGGATTTGTCAGTTTGAAATTGTTTACTACTTTATTTACCACTTCGTTGACTGTATCATTTGCGGTAAATTACACTTTTAAAAGAGGTAAACAAATTAAACTGGTTATTTGCAGATAATAACACACATAACTGTGTTCTTTATTGTTATCAAAGGTAAATTGGATGTTTATGAACAAAAACAGGGATCTTCAAAAGTGGAGTTTGTTTATAAAGTATGATGACGCATCAAACAACTGCAATAACTAAGTTTTTTGTTTATCATGGTTTCCATGGCAACTGTTATTTATACCAAAGAAGTAATTTTACTAATTAGAAGTTGAGGGCAATGGCCCATCTCTTGACAACTTATAGCCGAAATTTGAGGATCATAGGACTTATACTGTAGGATTTGTGACAATTTGAAATTGTTTACTACTTTGTTTACCGTCTTGTTTACTGTCGTATTACCCTGTAAAGGGAGGTAAACAAATAAAAATGGTTATATACAGAAAACAGAACATGCAAAATGTGTGAATCTTTTTTTGTGGCATCTCTTTAATATGCTTAAACAAATTTAACTAGAGCTTAAGTGTTTGTTAGAACAAACACACGGTGTTCGAGTCTACTTCCGGTTCAATCAAATTATCATTGATGATGTCAATATCATATTTTCCAAGGGTTTGGCATCTTTTATAATAACAATATCAATTTCATATTCAAAAGACATATCAATTTTGCGTTAGAATGTGTTGAATTTGAACTTCCTGTTTGGACAGGAAGTAAAGGTCACATTAGGTGGTTTGAAAGTTATATATGACCTCCTCATGATTATGAAAAAATAACATATAAGTCAACTTATACATTAAATTGAAGCTATGAGAAATGACCTTTTAAAATTAATAAAAATCGTTACTGTGTGTGCCACTAATTAGACCATTGGCAAGCATTTATGGTAACTCAAGAATCACAAGAATTACAAGCTATTAATGTAAGGAATTCAATTGTGTTTTTTGTTTTCTAATAGGTCATTTAGTTCTTGAGATATTGGCTGTTGAACTTGGAAATGTTGTGAGATTTAAGCAGTAAATTAGAAATTAACAAGTGTGACTTGGAACACAATGTTTTTTATTTTAAATATTGACACTAGCCCAACACATGCTTTTCCAAAACCATGCTAGATGATAAATCAACATTAAAATCACTCATATGAAAATAGTTTGCCAGGGTTGTAGGTAGCCAGATCAACCTATTCAACGTTATTATAGGCATAAAGTCACAAAGTTGATTTAGGATAGAAGGGACTACATGTATAGTAACTGGATTAAACTTGGCTGCAAATTCAAAGAGCAGGAAGTGTGGGTTAAATTGTTTGGGGCAGTCAGGGGTTACTGAAGACACTGAAGCAGGAAGACCATATAAATATTTCCTTTACTTTCCTTCAGCTAATTAGGCTTTCATTAGAAAACAAGCTTATCACTACTACATGATAAAGTTGGAAGAAAGCTTGCATCCGTGCTTTCTATCTTCCATTGCCCCCATGAAGAGTTTTTGTCAAAAAGTAAATAATTCCCAATTTAAACAAAAATTTAATGTAATTATATCCACTGGATCAAATCTGATAATTGGTTGCCCTTTTCACTTTGTTTATGGAAAAACTTTTCAATTTTAGATTTAAATAAAGCCAACATTGGTATTTATCTCTTGGTATTAAGTCTTGTATAAAAATAAATTTATACTTTATTTACTTTCAGGTAAAGTTTATAACAAAATATAATGATCAATTGACACGATAGTGACACTGTAATCAAGCATCTCCTTATTGTGACATGCTTATAAACTGTCTTTGTTTACACCTGTACTGCAAATAATTTAAAAATAATGTATAAAATTTAAAAACAAATTCTACATTGATTTTTACATTTTCAAGGTTCTACACATGATTGGCAAAATGTCTGTAGCTGCATCAATACTACAGAATTACAACCTAAAGATCAGATGCCATTTTGTACATAAATTGTTAGACATTGAAATAATCAAATAGTTGTATGAGTGCTTGTAAATTGCTAATACAGCAATGAAATACATATTTATTTTAACTCTCTGTTGGATTTCATGACTTGACTTTTGTGGTTACACACTTCCCTCCCCACAATCAATTGCAACCACTTTGTTGACCTGTTTAACCTACTTGTAACCAATCTAGAAATGAGTGTACATGGTCTTACACATGTAACAAGTAAAATGACTTCAGTGTAAATGAACCCAACCATGATCCTTTGTTGACAAGAAAACGGAATATATCCACCAGATCAAATCTGATAATTGGTTGCCCTTTTCACTTTGTTTATGGAAAAACTTTCAATTTTAGATTTAAATGAAGCCAACATTGGTATTTATCTCTTGGTATTAATTCTTGTACAAAAATAAATTTAGTCTTTATTTATAATATACTTCACTTTCAGGTTAAGTTTATAACAAAAATATAATGATAAATTGACAATGATAGTCACACTGTAATCAAGCATCTCCTTATTGTGAACCTATTGTGAACAATCTCCTTATTGTTAACCTGTCTTTGTTTCCACCTATACTGCAAATAACAAAAAAAATTAATAAAATTTGAAAACAAATTCTACATTGATTTTTACATTTTCAAGGTTGTACACATGATTGGCAAAATGTCTGTAGCTGCATCCATACTACAGAATTACAACCTAAAGATCAGATGCCATTTTGTACATAAATTGTTAGACATTGAAATAACCAAAGAGTTGTATGGGTGCTTGTAATTGCTAATAAAACAATGAAATACATATTTATTTTAACTGTCTGTTGGGTTTTATGATTTGACTTTTGTGGTTACACATTTCCTTCCCCACTTTGTTGACCTGTTTAACCTACTTGTAACCAATCTAGAAATGAGTGTACATGGTCTGACACATGTAACAAGTAAATTTACTTCAGTGTAAATGAACCCATCCTTTGTTGACAAGAAAACAGAATCAATCTGCATTTATAATAAATGTACTCTCTGTATGTCATTGGAATTTGGTAATTTTGGAATAAAATGTCTGCCCCCTCCCCAAGTTCTTGGTGATGGCATGTCCTGCCACTGGTGATGAACCAACACATTTGGTTTTTATTCTTTTTTACATTCTTTGGTTTATCATTGCAGAGAAATTTCAGAGAAGTTCTAATTTATGTGAATGACGAAAATAATATGTCACAGTGAACATGCTGTAAACAAAATAATAGGAAGGTGTTATAAGTACATGGACCAAGAATAAAGTATTTGAAAATTCAGATAAGTTCTAATTTATGTGGATGGGGAAAATAGTGTATCATTTGGAGTAAGCTGGACCATTAAAATTGAAAATGGCATTGGTTTGTTTTCAAAATTGCACACAATTATTCTTGACAATGTGTAATAAATTAAAGAAATGTTCTCGCATGAAAAATGTCTGCCCCCTTCCCCAAGTTCTTGGTGATGGCATGTCCTGCCACTGGTGATGAACCAACACATTTGTGGTTTTTTTAATTTTTTTTTTTTTTTACATTCTTTGGTCTATCATTGTAGAGAAATTTCAGAGAAGTTCTAATTTATGTGAATGAGGAAAATAATATGTCACAGTGAACATGCTGTAAAAAATAATAGGAAGGTGTTATGAGTACATGGACCAAGAATAAAGTATTTGAAAATTCAGATAAGTTCTAATTTATGTGAATGGGAAAACAGTGTATAATTTTGGAGTAGCTGGACCATTAAAATTTAAATGGCATTGATTTGTTTTCAAAATTGCACAATTATTCTTGACAATGTGTAATAAATTAAAGAAATGTTCTCGCATGAAACTCACATCAAAAGAAAGGTATTTAAGAAATTGCCGGTCACATATACTCACTATACTTATAATTCCATGTGATAGTGAGAGATGTCTAGTGAGAGAGGCCTCAGGGAGCAATACCTACAAGTACATGTATTGTGTCATGAATATTGTGCATTTTTCCTGAGAAATAATTGTCTATGTAAGTTTTGTATCTGAGAAGGGTACAAAATTAAGGAAAAGTGCACTAAACAATCACTAGGCTACCTATTTAATTTGTGCACAAACTGAAGATTTTTGGAGAAAACAAAAATTACAAAATATATGGCATAAAATTTCTACTAAAAATTACCATAACCTTAACTGAATTTTCCTATCCTTATTTATATTCTAAATACATTTTGGTGACATCTGTTCATATTTTGTTAGTTGTTTACTGTCCAAAGTATGTTCATGTAGGCCTAACTAACGTTAGCCATGTTATTGTTAGTTAAACAGGCACAATGCAACGACGAATGGACAGCTTAAAAAATGTTTTTTCTTGTATAAAAACACGAAGATAAATACAGGAAATCCTATCAAAAAGTAACTTAAAGTAACCTATCAAAAAAGTAACCTATCAAAAAGATACTTACTCTTTATGACCGTATTGGCGATCCACGGGCAACACATAGAAACAGCGTCGATCTCGATTGTACATGCAGCTCCATTGTAACCAAATATCGTGTAGTACGATATTTGGTTACAATGGATCTATGTACAATCGAGATCGACGCTGTTAGCGTGTGTAAACTAGCGCTCGTAGACAGCTTTGCGGCGCAAAAGCGATCTTAATTTATTCATGCAACGTTTAATTTATTCATGCAACGTATATGAAACGTTTTAAATATTTTTTTACTTTTTAGCGTAATTCGACACCTGATGACGTAATCATGACGTCACAGAAAACGGTTTAAATCAGCTTGTTATGTTCTGTTCATGTGTTAAGTTTGAAGGCTGTAAATGCTTTGCAAGGATGCCTTTGTTGCCGGACAGTCGCCACTGAGATTAAGAAGTAAAAAAAAAAAAAAAAACAGTACAAAAACAATAGGTGTTCGCGCTGCGCTTTCGAACACCTAATAATACAAAATACATATTTTTATCCGTAAGACTGGTTATTCTGCAGTAAACGATTATGTTGTTTACCACGGTTTCCATGGCAACGACAATATTTCTTGCTTGGTGATTAATCGCAATTTCATGTGGAAATTGAATGTACTATTCATAGACAGCATAAATCCCAAATTAGGGGGTCCTGGGGCCTATACTCTGATAGCTGTTTCAATTTCAAATTGTTTACTACTTTGTTTACTTAAAAATTGCATGTAAACAACAAGAAGCACAGTCCAGTTTTTACGGTTCATCTAATTGAAAAATCTTCCCAATTTTGACCGATTTCGGAAATGTTTGAAACGCTGTATCTCGACAACGGTAACACCTATTGACCCCATTCAAAAAATGTTGTATTCAGAATGATCTGCTCTATCCATATGTACATTTAAAAGCTGGGAACTCAGAATTTACAAAAATAGCTTGCAGTCCCTCAGCTGCCGTGCCGTGTTCTTCGCCATGGTCGGCGCTAAATTTATAAGCTACGCTACCTATTTTGTCCGTTTAGTTTTCATTTATTTCCAAAATTTAAATTGTGTAGATACTGAAATGAGTTTAGAGTCGAGTTTATTTCACACATGTCATAAATTAGACCATAGAATTTGACATGCGTGAAATTTTTACGAATTAGATGCAACTAGCACATATCGCAAAAAAAAACTCCCGAAGTCGCCCCTACCAACTCGCCCCTTACCAACTCGCCCCCTGACCAATTCGCCCATTACCATCTCGCCCCCTAGCCGACTCGCCTCCTGGCCAACTCGCCCCCTGGCCGAGTCGCCCCCTGGCCAACTCGCAGTCGGTCAGGGGGCGAGTTGGCAGGGGGCGAGTCGGCCAGGGGCGAAATGGTAAGGGCCGAGTTGGTCAGGGGGCGAGATTGGAAAGGGGCGAGATTGGAAAGGGGCGAGTCGGCCAGGGGGCGAGTTGACCTACAATCGTTTTTTTAGCGATATGTGCTAGTTGCATCTAATTCGTAAAAATTTCACGCGTGTCAAATTCTATGGTCTAATTTTGGGCTGTGGAAAATGCACCCATGTCAAATTTTTATGGTCTAATGATTGGGTTGATTAGTTGAGACATGGTTGGGGTTTAGGTCCCCCCCCCCCCCAGGGGCAGGCGAGGGAAAAATTGTTGCCTGGTGAAAAAAAAAAAAAAAAAAATTTTCATCAGTTGCTCCGAATTATTTATTTTATTTCCACCAAATCTTTTTTCATTCCCAAGAAATAACATTTACACATAGTTCCCTTCAATTATTTTGTTCCCTTGATTTATAATTTTTATTCTTTGTTTTACCTGTCCTGTTTTTTCTTGATCTGTTATGGGCTTTGTAGGGGGGCAAACGGTGTTACTGTTAGGACTATTTTGGGGGGGGGGGGGGGCATATAAGCTTGAAGGTAGGCTTTGAACTATTGGGTAAATATGATATGCTTAAAACAATTAATTAACCAAGATTTAAGTTAATTTGGAAGAACTGTGTATTGTGATTAATTTTACTTGTTTGAAATGTGTTATGCTTTAAAAATTAAAAATTTTCAAGTGAACTTTGTACTCAGAAGTCAGAGACACTTAATTTTTTTGTGTTTCTGTGAAATGACAATTTTGTGTAATTTTTTTTGGGTAATTCAGTACTGTAATGTATATGAACACACTTTCGCTTTTCTAGGCAATGGAGAGACGAGGGTTTACATTTAAATTAAAGGTCAGGCAATCAGATCCTGCAGCACTCCGCCAAAAACATGCTGCTTATATGAAAAACTACAGAAAATCCTCGACAGAAGAACAACAGGACAAAAATCGACAAACATCAAAACTCAGGATGCAGAGATACAGGGACAGACTACGGGAGCAAACAGAGGAACTCCGCTTAGCACAGAAAAATGGACAGAGTTCTAGGAAAACGAGACAACAGGAAAAAAAGGAAAAAAAGGAAGAAAAGAAAAGAAAGCATACACTGTATAAAAGAGAATATCGCAGGTCTCTTTCCTCACAAAAAAGGAGAAGGACGAGAGAGAAAGATGCTGCCTCGAAGCGGCAACAAAGGGAAGCCAAACAGAGCAGGGAACACAAGAATGCACCAAGCTCGAGTACCACTTCACCAATGTCAAGTGAAGCTCTGAGAAAGGCAGTTTATAGAGCCAAACAAAACCTACCAAAGTCACCCAATCGATATGGTAAAATTGTATCTCGGTTGGTTAAAAGTGCTACACCTAAAAAGAAAAAGGTTCTGCACAGTGAGGGCATTGGGTCACCAACAGCAAAGAAAAGACTAAATGAAGTGCTGGAAGTCATAAAAGATGCCCATGAAGGACTAAAAGGAAAATCAAAGAAGAAGCGAATGGAGAGAAAAGTGTTTGTGAAATCACTGGCTCAAGGCGTCAAAAAGAAATACGGGCTTCAACAAGTCATGTGCAGAGCCACAGGAGTGCAAAAAAAATTTCTCCGCAAAGGATGCATGACAGAGACCAAAAAACGAAAAGATTGTATGCCAGTTAACATTGTTCAGTCTATACAAGACTTCCATAAAGAGGTGTCGGCTTGTGTTCCAAACAAGAAGTGCTTAAAAGACCTCCAGGAAAAGTATGTCATGCGCACATCAATGTCATCAGCATACAGTGTTTGGAAGGAAGAAAACCCTGAGATGTCGTCTTCTTTCTCTACATTTTGTAAACTGAGACCTAAAAACGTCCTTACACAGAAACACAAAAAACTGTTCCAGTGTCTATGTGAATACTGTGAAAACGCTAAACTAAAGCTGCAGGCTGTAAATAAGCTGGCAGACAGTAAGGGCAAACAAGAGTTGAAGTTCAAAGATGAACTAGAGGTCATCGAGCGAACACTTTGTGGAAAGGAGGAGGGCGCAAAGTTTCACAAACTTGAATGTGTGGACAGACAGTGCAAGAATTGTGGGACAGATACACTTGCAGGTGTTTTAAGACAGATTGAAGCAGATGAGGTTTCATGGAAAGTCTGGAAGCTTGTAAAGCGGCAAAATCCTAAAACAGGTGACCAAGTTTGTAGACGCGAGCTGATAACCGAAAGTGGACCCCCATCTGAATTAATTGCAGAGTTCATTGACGAAATCGGATTTCTTTCCAAACACCTGTTCGAAGCTAAATGGCAAATCTTGCAAGTTGGTGAACTGACAAAAAACATTCAACCAAATACTTTGGCAGTCATAGTCGACTTAAGAAAACTATCAGTGCTTCTCACAAAATGAAGTACAGGGTGCACACTGGTTCCAAGGACTCAGTGACAGTTCATCCCGGCATTGCCTATTATCACTGCCCTGCAGATGGTGAGTTAGTAGAAGAAGCCATAGACATTGTTAGTGATGACTTAAACCACGACAGTCATGCTGTACATGCCTTTCTCAAAGCTATTTTTCAACATGTTCAAGTCACCAGAGGGCTTATCATCAACCATGCCTATATAGTTAGTGATGGATGTGGAGCTCAATATAAATCAAAGACACCATTCGCTGATGTAAGCTTCAGTAACGAAGATTTTGGCTTCTCAATTGAAAGAGTCTATTACGGGTCCCGTCATGGAAAGAACAGGTGTGACGGAGAAGGGGGGGTTGTGAAAGCTGCTGCTGCGAAAGCAGTTAAAAATGAAACTGTTCTCATCAGGAATGCAAGGGAGTTTGCAAGTTTCTGTGAGAAAACACTGGAGAAACCTGCAGTTGACCAGGATGGGAAATGTATGCACAAACGTCGAAAAATACTTTGGGTCGGTAAGGCCTCAATCACTCGTTCAAGGCCTGAACGTAACTTCAAAACAGTACCAGGAACACGGAAGATACACTCAGTGTTGGGTGTTAAGATAGGTACTATTAAGACAAGGCGCCTATCGTGCTTCTGCTATGCATGTAGGACCACAAATGTTGCCTTTTGTTCAAACAAGTCTTATGTCAACAATTGGAAAACTATCTGCATGACAGCTCAACCCTCGACCCCCCATTCTCAGCCAGTACCCAGTCAGCCCATTGCATCACCTCATCAGCCCATTGCATCACCTCATCAGCCCATTGCATCACCTCATCAGCCCACTGCATCAGCATACTTACCTGAACCTCCATTGCCACACTTACCATCATCATCTTCCCAGCCAGCTATTTCATCTCCATCATCCAACTCCCATTTGGAACAGCAGATGCCTCCCGTGTTGACATCACAAGCAGATCCCAATCTATGGACTGTCAACTCCTGTGTTGTTGTTGTTCGATACCCTGACCGTTGTTATCCAGGTAAAACCTTACTACATGTACATGTACGTTGTAAATGTATTAGAGCCAATGATTATCCATTTCCAAAAGTTGGCTGCTGTGAAAATTCTTAATGAGTTTCACCTATTTTCAAAGTCATACCTCAAAATGGGCTGTAAAAATGTTTTAATAATTTTTTATATGATTTGCCAATACAACCAACCTTCTCTGGATATAGCTGGAAATCTTTGACTCCATACTTAGTTGTGTAACTAAGGTCAAATTTGCAGGGGGGCACGACGAGGTGGAAATTACAATCAGCTTACCCTTATTCAACAATCTGAAATTATTGCAGTTAATCTTTCTGGTTCAAAAGGTCAAGTATGGGAATGCAATCTTCATGATTGTACCTACATTATAAGTTATCACACGCGCGCTTATGTAATACAGAAAAATATAGTGCTTCTGCGTCCCATATCCAATGAGGCCGAAGGCAGAATTGGATATGGGACACGGACACGATATATTTTTCTGTATTCCACGAGCGTGCGTGTGATAACGGGTTTATCATCCAGCTGCAAACTTGATAACCTTAAAATGAAACAAAACGAGATGTACCGATACTATTTGAACTTTTCTTTGTCGAAGTTGAAAATGAGTTGTGCACTTTTTGTGGTTTTGTGACGGACGTTCAGCAAGAACGCACAAAAGACGCATAAAGTTTAAAAGCTGTTATTTTGCAGGTTCAACTATGCAAAAGTTTTACGTGCTGCATTCAATACGCAGTGTAACATACCTGTCTTGGGGAGTGCAACACGGGAATATATAGTGCTAGTAATTGACCAATCGGCATCAAGGATTCATGTCTGCTGGATGATAAGTACATATAAGAGCATCAATGGTGATTTTAGAAAATAAACTATTCATGCGACTTTTTATTTAAAACATTTAGCTTGATTTATCTTTTTCATTTCATTTACTAAAAACTAGGGATAATTGTTGATGCCAATGAAGACCACCAGCAAGTGAAAGTAAAATCTTCAACCACACAGAAGGCACCGGGCCACTTCACTTTTCCACAGGTTGATGACATCCAAACAGTCGACAGGTCGATGATTGTCCAATCTATCTCTCTACTACCGCAAGGATCCAGCTGTCGGGAGTGGATTGTTCCTGATTTTAACTGGGACTGATCACATTATTTTACAAGACAAAAGCTCGAATCTGTGCATTTATGCAATCATCATTTATCAGTCAACTCATGTCATTTATATTTTGTGTGCTTAAAAATATGGGACAGCTTTGGTAATTAGTAAAGCAGCCATGCGGTCAGTCATTTATTTCCATAATCATAATTAAAGGATGTGAACGCACTCAATGTTTGTTTTATTTACACCTTATAATTATTAAACAAATAAAACAATTAGAAATAAACATTTTAGGTCTGCTGGTATATTGTTAATATATTTTTTTCTTCTGAACACCCTAAAAATAGGCCACTTGCTCGATTCTACCACTGACGTTACATGCATTACATAATTTACTCATGGGGTGAGCTAAACTTTTTTAATAACGGTCCTCTGAATGCCCAGATGAATACAGCGAGCTTATGCAATATTGACGCCGGTGGTGGAATCCCAACAAGTGGCCAATTTTTGGGGCGTTTCTAGAAGATAAATCCATTAAAAATATACTGAAAGATGCAAAATATTTATTTTAAATTACTTTGTTCAATAATTATAATGTGTAAAAATAAACCCAATATTATTGATTATGAATCACATCCTTTAATTGTAGACATTGATCACAAAATCTACAAGTTAGGGAAACATTACAGCATGATAATTCTGCGTGCAAGAAAGTCTGTCCTGTTACGTGACAGTCTGTCCTGTTATGTGACTAGCAATAACATTTTACCATCCCCATTTTTTTGTTCTGTGATTATTAAATATCAGTCAAATCATTTATATTTGTGTGTTTTAAGCCTTATCAAAGTGTGACAGAGACTGTTAACAGTGAATATCATACATTATTCTCGGATATTCTGAAAACATTGCATTTGGATCAGTAATGTGTACATTTTAGTTATGCCGTATCAAAATGATCGATATGTAAAAGCATGGTCAGTTATGAATTTCCATTTAATCTTAATTCCAGTTGATAAAATATGTTACTACTCACAAAATTGTTCAGTTTTAGATTATAAATAACAACAAGTTCAGGCATGACAGTTGTGCATTACTGTACAAAATAATATGTCTGTCCTGTTACGTGACTAGCAGCACGTATATTAAATATGCTTCGGTTTCATAAACTCCTTCATCAAACTATCTTCCCTGTAGTATCATTTTAAACCCAGTGTGTTACAGTACCAGAAAAATGCAAACTTAAATCAAGATTACTATTTTCATTTTGAGGTGTATATGTCCCATAAGAAGGGGCCCTGGAGCAAATAAAGAGCCATATACATATATATATATATACATATATACATATATACATATATACATATATACATATATACATATATATATATGTTTTTTTTTTTTTTTTAATTAATTGGCCTTTATATTTATTGTGACTACATGTGATTCGTACATTTATAATGTTTTTTTTTTTTTTTAATGTTCTTTATTTACCTCCTTAAAACCATTTTTTTTTTTCTCTATATTTTATTTGTATTAGTGTAAAGCGCCTTGAGCGTCAATTTGACGGAGATGGCGCTATATAAGATTTTTATTATTATTATTAAAATTTTGTAGTTGTACATATAGTTTAAATTGTTTACAATTTAATTCTGAAGGAAATTAGAATAAAAACAAATTGTATGGCTGGGAAAAAAAAAAATTGTCCAGTGATGTACATGTAGGTGTCCATCAAGTGCACTCTATGCCCAAACGAGTCAGGCGGTCTAATGATGTTTTTCCCCAAACAAACTCAAATGTGTTTATAATAGTTTTGGCATTGATCTTGTGATATATTTTAGATCTTATCAAAATATTCATTTATTAGTCATGTCATCTAGTGGATTTGATGGTTCAAACTTTATCCTATTTTTGCCATTAAACCATAAAACCATAAAATCTCATATGGAAATGTTGCAGGAAACAAGGCACACCACTCCACTAACCCTTTCAACCCCAAACGTGCCACCTGTGCTCAATGTGGAATGTACGTTCTTTACCAAAGGGACGCTATGTCACGGGAATTCACTACTCTTTTGTTCCCAAGGCTCCTCTCCGGCACAACGCCTGAAACCTGTAACTGAAATGTAAATAGCGCCCTCACTTTACGTTGGCATGATTAATCAATCGCAGGACAGTACATGCGCGTGCGCCAGCCATGTGCGCCAGCCATGTGCGCATCAGTATGAATGATTTTCGCGTCTCTATATAAAGCTTTAGCTTTTTGCGTGACCGCCGACGCTCACTTAGTTGTTTTTACAGCTGACAGTCGACCGCTAGCCATGGATGACGCTGAAATTCTTGACGAAATATTCGCGGATAGTGGTTCAGAAATATCCGATGACCAGTCCTCCTCATCCACATCAGAAGAACGTGAAGAAGAGTTTGTCACATACCCACCAAGGTCATCAAATAAGCAGAACTTCAGGTAGGCCTTAACCCTTTAACCGCCCCGGTCGCCGTAATGCGACATGAGAACCCCTTTAACATATCGCGGTCTGTGATCTAAATATAGCACCAGATGTGTAACTAAATACTACCAATTGGTGGCGCTATAGTTACTCTACCATAAAACATGTAATTTACGGTGGCTTTGCATTGGAACATATTGAGTAATTCGCAGTTGAAAAGTTGTGATTTATTTGTGGAAAAATCGCCATTTTGAAGAAAGAAATCACCATTTTGATGAACATGGCTTCTAGGAGATTTCAGGTAAACGAGATACTAGGCCAAGTTATGGCTGATGATGACAGTGGAAGTGACATTTATTCATACAACTTTCCCCATCGATCACGAAAATGGTACAACAGGATTTTCAACGGCCTTTTGAGTATCGCAATTGTAAATTCCCACATAATATATACACAAACAATTAGACGGCCACTTTCCCTGAAGGAGTATACATCAAGGATTTGCATATCATTACTGGATGGTTATGGTATGGAGCCCAGACTAGGCAGGCCTATCACAGGAGAGATACCTCAAAGGCTGGTAGAGAGACATTGGATTGATAAATGTGGAAATGCTCGTCCAGAGTGCAAAGTTTGCAGTGATCGTTCACGCAATGGTGGTCGACGACAGACACAATACAAATGCAGGCAGTGTCAGGTCGGACTGTGCGCATATCCATGCTTTGAAAGATATCACTCACTCAAACATTACAAGCTGTGCCACCTTGACATGGATGACTAACCCGATTTGGTGAGAAAAATAAGGTCATCTGTGTACATGTATTTGCAAAAATTATGCAAATTATATCATTATAATTATGCAAATTATGCAGATTATGTGTATGCAAATTGTGACAGTCTTTATCAGAAACTGTTGGTCCTCAACATTTCTATAACTAATTGTATGGATATTCCCAGCATTTTACTACAAGATAAAAATTAGGAAGATTTCCAGCTACAGTATTGTAACTCCGATGTGAACAACTAAAAAAACATACACCATTATGTTTTTGAATAAATTACCATTTATTATGACATTCTTTTACAAATTATTATAAACAATGTGAATGATTCTAGCATGCTGGGTAAGCATTACAGGTTGCACATAACTATAATGCACATTGTAGCCCAATCACCAATAAAAAATACACTTTATAATACATTTTATATAAATCATCTAAAAATCCAAAATGGCCGCCTGTTGTGACGTCACATATGCAAATTAGGTTTTCAAAAAATAATTAGGTAAAAAAAAAATAATCAAAATAATCTTTAGGTATTACCTAACAAATGTTATGCACACAAAATATGTCTAACTCTAACCATTATTTTACTATGGGCTCCTAAAGTAGACATGTACTTTTTAGTAATTTTAATGAAAATAACTGGGCGGTTAAAGGGTTAAGACGTAGCTGAAAAACTTTCACATAACTGTTCCAATTGGCTAACGTTACTGATTAAAAAGAGCCAAACATGTTTTGCATACTTCTGAATGTACAATGTAGGCCCTAGGCCTACTTTTATTTTTTTTTCTAAAGGGGTGTTGGTGAAACTGAAAGTCGGATCCTCCAGACCTAGTCAGACTTTCCTGGATCCTCAGAAGAAAATGTTTTTCTTTCAAAGGAATGATGGATGGAATGGCATTTCAAAGAATATTAACTGTTCAAGTAATTTCAAGAATTATCTTACGTTGGAATGTAATTAACTTAATTTGCCAAATATTGCAGGTGAAATGGGCTTTTTTATGTAGGATGGATCTAGTAAGGTCCGACTTACGCTGACATTAGATCCGGGGAATCTGGTTTTACCAATTGCCTTTCTAACGAAATTCATAATAGCATATTTGAATTAATCTGATTTTTACTATGCAAGAAAAAGACATGAATAAAATCACAAAGTTTGTCCCAAAAGTGTGCAGTATAAATGCAGAGTCGGCCTAACTTGTGAACTTCTTGCACCATATCAAAGTGAATGAATGATGAGGATGTCACTTGCTCTACCGTAGAGCAAGTGACATCCTCTAGCAAGTTGCATCATCTTTTTGATCTATCATAAGAGCATTTTAACATTTCAGTGCCATCTAAGGTTTCGAGTCAACTCTGTCCCAGATCAACTCCGGTCCAACTCGGCTAGTGTTAGTGTTCGTGCCCAAAAACGTTACAAAACCAACCTCTTCGACCAAGAATACAGCCTATATTTACTTTAATTGGCTTGCATTGTACCATCTGGACAGAGTTGACCTTGGACAGAGTTGACCTGCACCCCCATCTAACCATATCGAGTGTATGATTAGATAACACAGGAAGGTCATACAAATTGCAAGCACCTGGTGCTGTCATTTTCAAGAAAAGTGGGACTATACATAAATTTCCGATGATGGTTTTGTTGAGCATTGCCAAAAAAAGTAAATAACCGCCAAAGCTCATTACACCCAAATCATACAGTGCCCTCCTATTGTGTCAGCCATATCTGAAAAAGGCTAATGTTGTATTATGGTATCATCAAGAAAATGTGCCTTAATTCCATATAGCACCATCATACATAAGTTTCTTAATACTCATACTTCAGGTCTGGATGGCATAAAGCAAACTCCTCCTATAATGTAAGCGACCCCCTATGAACTTTACTGAAGAGACTGGATGTACTGAAGATTTCAGTAACCTCTCGCCTGGGCAGATCTTTCAACTGTTCTTCTGTCAGGCAGTCTGGAAGTTGATGGTGACAGAGACCAATCGCTATGCTGACCAAACGCTGGGTGCAGATGCAGCCAATCATCAGCATGCCTGGACTCCAACGGATATCCCTGAGATGATGGCATTTGTGGCCTTGCTTCTGTGTATGGGCATCAACAAAAGGCCACGCTACGCCATGCACTGGTCCAGGTCTGAAGTTCTGCGAAGTCCTGTGTACTCATCAACTATGTCTCGCAACCGATTTGACGCACTCCTGAGATTTTTCCACGTTGCCAACAACAGAGCCATTGTTTCGTCGCATATATAAACCCGGACGAAACCTCTCGCCAGATGAGACTATGATAAAGTTTAAAGGCCGACTCGGTTTTAAACAGTACATGCCACACAAGTCTGCCAAGTTTGGATTGAAATGTTTTTCATTGAACGAGTCTGAAACCGGGTACACATGTGCGTGGAAGGTGTTCACTGGTTCAGAGCCCACATCGTACCAATTCCATACATCCTCAATTGCTTATGCAGCAGCAAACCATCCACCTAACCTTTCAGCATCTGGCAAAGTAGTCATCGAATTACTGCAAGGACTCGAACATAAGGGACATTTTGTTTTCATGGACAATTGGTACACCAGCCCGGCTCTCGTCCACAAGTTGTCACAGCTAGGGTTTGGAGCTTGTGGAACAGTACGATACACCACCCAAGGGATTCCGGAGAGTGCAAACCCAAAGAAGTTCAAGATTAAAAAGGCGATGACCCGCACTTTTACACAAAAGCAGGGCAACTATGTGTTGTTTGGCAGGATGCAAAGCGTGTAACTCTTCTGACTAATTATGGTGACTGCAGTATGGACACTAAAGAAATTGCAGCAAATACAGTTCCACTGGACTTGTGAAATCAAAAACCTTTTCTCGTCAGTGATTATAATAAATACATGGGTGGAAGTGATCTAGTATCGCAACTGTGTCAGTATTATACACACCACCATAGATCGCTGAAATGGTGGAAAAGAATTTCGTGGCCATTCTTGACATCTGTTTGGTGAACGCTACTGTCGTCCTACAACCGAATTCCTACAAACCAGCACTTGACGAGCTTGGATTTCGCGTGAAGGTGGTCAATGAACTTCTTTCCACCTGGAAGCACAACCGAGCAAAGCACACCAATGAGCCATCGTGTCTTTCGAGTAGACATTATCCCGGGAGAAGTGAGCCCAGCAAAAGGCGCAACTGTGTCGCTTTGCAGCACAAAGCTGCAGCGGAAACAAACTCGTATGATTTGTAAACAGTGTCAAAAGCCAATGTGTGTTCTGCCATGCTTTGAGAAGTTTCAGTGTGTGATAAACATTTACCCAATGTAGTTTTGATTGTGTTCTAGGTGTCCCCCATTTCAATGTTGCTCACCCAGCAAAAATGCAACTGTGTCATTTGCAGCACAAAAGCCAAGCGGAAACAAACTCGTATGATTTTTAAACAGTGTCAAAAGCCAATGTGTGTTCTGCCATGCTTTGAGAAGTTTCAGTGTGTGATAAACATTTACCCAATGTAGTTTTGATTATGTTCTAGGAGTCCCCCCCATTTCAATGTTGCTCACCCAGCAAAACATGCAACTGTGTCATTTGCAGCACAAAAGCCAAGCGAAACAAACTCGTATGATTTTTAAACAGTGTCAAAAGCCAATGTGTGTTCTGCCATGCTTTTAGTAGTTTCACAGTGTGTGATAAACATTTTTGATTGTGGTCTCGTCTTCCCCTCCCCCATTTCAATGTTGAAGTGACAGTGCACACCAGCAACACAACATTGAAATGGGGGGGTAGGTTGGTGGTAAGCAATCTTGAAATGGGTGGGGGTGGGTATGTGAGCAACCTTCATTTAAACTTGACTACTGCTACAGTAAAATCAATTTTGTGCAATTACCGCAACATTCCTTTCACCTGAACCTAAAATATATCACCTATTACGTTGGGGTTTATGAACCACCCATAAACAAAACAAGCATTTGTTTTATTGGTCAATATTTTCTTGTCATAACTTGTGGAGTTATTTGTTGTCATTGCAAGAGTGGCCTTTCATGATGTTGTTGGAGTGAGGGCGCTATATACACTGAAAGTTGTTAAAAAGTCTCTGGTAAAGAACTGAACATGCTATGCAAAAACCGGTAGCAACCAAGGCATGACTGATCAAATATAGCTCGGTATTGAAAGGGCTATTGGGGAAATTTTGTCCTTCAAGATTGCTGCAGAGGCTGCTTCAAGTAAAACAACTGCAGCGGTTCAACCTGAACAAGATGTCCCATCAGAAGATTGTATAATAATAATAATAATAATGTGTGAACTTATATAGCGCACGTATCCACCAACTGAGTGGTGCTCAAGGCGCATTATATCATTACCCAGCTGCTCATAAGGCTCATAAATCATTCCTGAAACCATCTCAGCTCCCTGGGGAGTATACAGCTCAATTGCTGCCATTACAGCGCATATAGGGCTAATCAACCAATTCTGCCCTCACAGGTACCCATTTAACCCCTGGGTGGAGAGAAGCAATTATGGTTAAGGTCTTGCTCAGGATCACAAGTGTCACGGCCGGGATTCGAACCCACATTCTGCTGCTAACACCAGAACTTGAGTCCGTAAGCTAGACCGCTAGGCCACGACACTCCACCTCAGGCATGCGAGATATTTTTATTTTTGTTTAATACAAAGGGGACTGTTATACATGTAGCGTATATTACCATTCTTATGCTGTCACACTGACCAACTGCACTGCCCTGTTAACACCTTGATGGGGCCTAGTATTCGGCTCTAAACATAGGGTAAGCCTTTTATCTTTTCAGACATTTGTCATTGTTTGTTTTCACAGGTTCGTCTTGGAAAGAAGAATGGCAAACCAGGTACACCAGCTGAACTGACCGTAGGTAAAATGGTCACTGTCCACCTTACTGGTTATCCAAATGAATGGCCCCAAGTTGGGGAAATTAGCAAAATTGAAGACGAGTGTGTGGAAATTAAATGGTACACAGGCACGTACACAAGCAAATGGCGTCCAATTAAAATTAGGGATCAGGGCCGTACCAAAGCATGCGTAGCAAATATACCCAAATTAAACCTTATTGGAGAGATCCCTTTGATCTAACCAGATGTAAAAAATTCCAGGTGATGTTGTAAAATTCCTAAAATCTAAATTTAAAGAGATTTATGAATAAAAATCAAACATTAATTGAATCCCCATTATTGCCCTTGAATAGCAATTTATGTCAGATAATATGTACTATAAAAGTTTTGTTTATTATTATTATAATGATGATTTAAAAACCACAAGTATTCCCACATTGTGAACTAGATAAGGAAATTAAAATGCACTTTTTACTTGAATAGTCCATTGTATACTGAGCTAAGGAAGAATATGTTCCATGGTACAGGGTGCATATCGAGGGCTCAGCGCAACACTGCCTCATCTCCATTTTTGGTCAAAATGAGATTTGGGTATCAAATTTGTCAGGAAAACGTCAGCTTTCCAGTAACAACAAAGCCTTATCTCCATCTCCAACCACAATGCAGCTACAGACCAGTGAAACAGCCTTATCTCTAAAAGGCCTAAGTTGCTAGTGCGACGCAGACTCAAGTGGGACATGAGGCTCTGTTGCACTGATCATTTAGGAGAAAATTAAGCAATAATTGGAGTTGAGGCTTTGTGTCACACTGTTACCAGAAGTTGGGACAGATAATAATGTTCCCTTGATGCTTGCTTGGTTTATTGTGACTCAATACCTTGCTTGATACATTAGGTGTGTATACAAGGGTATACAACAATCATTGCATGGAGTAAGTCTTTATGCATTATTCATTATATAGGATTTAAGGCTTTGCATTACCATTATTCATTAGTTAGGTCAGGTCATGAGTATGCCTGGAAGTTGATGAGGTATTGGTCTGCTACTGATGAATCTACACCTGGTCCCTTTGAATTGTTGATGCAAATGCAAGACCCTAATTACATCCCACCAGATGAGTCACAGCCAGATGCTTCTCAGATGGATATTTCTGACAGTGATTCAGATCAAGGTGTTGGACAGACAGTATAGACCAAGGTTTTACGGAAGGAGAATTTAGAGAAGATCAAGATATTGAAGGACAGCAGGGTGCTGGAGAAGCTCAAAATCATTGTACATGTATACCTGTAGAACAGGTAGTTGCTGGCCTTTCCATATCTGATACATGTAGCAGATTGGGTGAAGGGTACCCATTCTTTGGACAGGTACTTGTACCCTTTGAAGAAATACTGTTTTCAGAAGAAGGGACAGACTTTGTACATATGTGACATACATTGTACATGTACCGTATGTCTTGTGAGCATGAGGTATGTAAATCCATTTTACTGCAGCCAACTTTCTTAGCTTTTACTGTCTTTATAAAGGTACATGTAGTTCAATCACTTAATTTCCTGATAACTAAATGTAAGTTGTTAAAGGGTAGTATCATCATGATCAACAGGACACATGGAATCAGCGTGCTTGTTTTACCGTAGATTAACTCAGTGACTGAAAATAATTTTCCACATGACCCTTGTCGTAGTAGGAGGTTAAAACAGATTAAACTCTGTGGAAGTGAGAACATAACAAATTAAACACCCAAAACATCATTACTTTCCAAAAAAAACTTGTGTCTATACCCGCACTATCTATTTCTTAAATAAATGTGATGTTCTAAATAACTCACAATTTGGATTTCGTGAGTAAACACTTGACCTTTCAAAGCCTTTGACACATACATGGCGATAGACCATGAAATTGTTCCAAAACTGTCCTAACAAAACAAAAAAATTTGTTCAAGGGACAGGTGAACGTAAAAGAAGTTCTGCCTTCACAGTGGTGAGAAATATCAGCTTCAACCCTTTCATCCGACACTGATCCTGTGCCCTTTGAAGAAATACCGTTTTCAGAAGAAAACCAAATCAAAAATAAGTTTAAGGGACAAATGAACAGGG